>JAECUM010057086.1:0-10420 GCA_016617855.1 Megalonaias nervosa
GTGTGTCTTTGAATGTGTGTTTGTGGTGTAAGGTTATATTGGTACAATTTTAATTCTATAGTAGCAGATATAATTTAGATAGTATATTTTAGGTTAGTAGTACTAGTAGTAGTGGTCAAAAGAATAAGAATGAAGTCGGTCTACTTAAAATCAAGTTGTATTAATGTTCGAAGGTCTGCAGTTTCCATTAATCGGAGGTATGAATGCTACCCTAAGAAACCGTTGTCACTTCGAGGAGTTAACTGTACTAGTCAATGAATGTGCAACCGGTCTCGTGTTCCGTCTGCCTGAAAACATTGGCTGTAAATCACTGTCCCTAGTAATATTCAGAATCCCAAACTGTTTTTGCTAGGAAACATTTGGGTTACGTACACGGCGATATCCATTTTAAGCATGGTTTTGATATGATCATTAGAAGAACATCTTCTTATACCCATGGGTGAAAATTTCCCTCTCAGTCCTCGAGAAACAATGTGTTCTTTGTCACGTTTTGCACTCCACGTTAATTCTTGTTATACACGATTTATATTTCGACAATATACTCAATGTAAGCATGGTATGTCGGCTTTTAGACATACAGGAGTAGGAACCTAAAAACCAAACCAACCCGAAATGACCATGTCGTAATGAATTCAATGACCCCGAAATAGACTGAAGTTAGGTCACTAGTATATGCCGATGGATGCTCGTTACGCTGAATTTTGTACTGAGATATATTACCGGAAGCTAATAACCGTGTAATTACAGGGAAATATTATCACCATTCTGGTTAAGATGATGAGCTATTGTTACATCTTATTGTATTCCCTTAGGAAATCATTAACATCTTTCTCTGAGTTTTCCTGGAGATTTTCTAACCATTGAAGAATGTTCAATGTTTCTGCTTTCAATAGACAACATCATTAATGCCTACACAGGATGTACAATGTTCATTGACTCGACCTCTTGGCTTCTGCGCATGATGACGAAGAACATGTATATGATTCGTCCGGGTTATCAGTTGTCACTTTCAGAAAATGCTTCAATCAATTTATTCAAAATTCAGTCGTCTTTAAGAAATATGCCATTTTTACTATGGGGTTCTTGGGATTAGTATTAAGGAAGAACTTTAGAGACAAATGATAATCATATAGGCCAATGGTGTTATTTCGACAAAAGAGTGTATAGGTACAAATGGCAATATTGTTGGCGGTCAGAATAACTGGTGGAAGAATCCCTGAAAACCCGGTAAGAACTACCGACGCAGGGGAAGGATCTGAAAAGCTTCTCCCGTACCTACGTGTCATATCCCAAGTCAAGAGCCCATGCGGACATCGGCGACATGACAATAATCGTAAAGACCAGTGCTTTAGACCACTCAACCACCCGATCCCCTGACCCCAAGTTAGGTTACAAAGTACATTGCTAGAGTTGGGTTTCAATATGCGCCACTTTAGGTACTTATGGAAATCCTATATTAAATGTGTCAGGTTTAAGTTGTTATGATAGCGACAAGTATGTTTATGGGAAAAAGTTTTCATAGTGACAAGTAAATAAATGGGAACACATGAATTTATAGGGACAAGGGAAAATTTAATAATAACTTTTATAGGCTGTTTCCATGTTGGAACATTAATGGGGCGTACGGAAAATGTAATGTTAACATTTTAGATACTATCCAACACACATTATGAGTACTATTCAACACTCGCTTTTTGAATTCATTCTAAACGCAATCAAGCACCAGTTTTTATTACAATCCAGCACAATCCATATACAATGCGCTAACCACGTTTTAATTACAATAGAAAACACCACATATAGAATCCATCACCCACCGCTTTTTGCTTACTATCGAGAAGTATAAGGGTCAACGGGAATATAAAAGGAAAAAAAAAAGTCGAGAGTCAATGGCTTCAATGGGTCAAGCTTTTCATGGGGATCAACGAGAATTGCACACGTGAATAAATATCTGCTAATATGCAGCCAAACCACACTATCAACAACGTCTTATGCAGTGTCTAATACTTACATCTGCTGTCTAAAGAAATGGATATGATGTAAAAGGTGGGATGAAATCTCACAAACATACTATCCAATACATCAGTTACTATCAAATACCTAGTTTATATGCTATCCAATCCAACCTTTTGTATCTTATCCAAAACCAACTTTGTATATAATATCTCCCAACAATTGATTTCTTTACTCTCAAGTACGATGTTTGAGTAATAAACACACCAAATCTTTTTAATCAACGAAAAAGGATGACGTGTTTAACGCAGATTAAACTTATATGCACACAAACCTACTATCCCATAAGATCGATAGGAGAAGGTGCATCGTCATCACGGTGAGTGGCGTTGCAAATAGATCGAGTTCTGTCTTGGAACATTCACAAGTATCTCCGTGCATTAACGTTTTTAGTTAATAGCCAAATACGTCCAGTTCTCTGGCTCTTCCTCTGTCTTTTCTTATTCTTTCTCTGAACATGTTTATGAGATCTGCGGGGTTTTCGAGGTCTGTAACTGCCTCTTCCTGTGAAGTAGAAAACGACGTAATGCCCTCGCAGGAAGCATACAGCTATTTTATAGGGGTTTTTCGGCTACCAAAAAGAATTTTTTTCTGTTTGAAGGAACTCATTTTTGAAGGATGTCACAAAGGCTAATTTAAAATGTTGTCGATGAGGACATTTGAAAGAAATTATTTTCCTTCCTTCAACGAAGCATCTTTTAAAGCTTCCAGTCCTCGAGTGCCCATCGGTTTGAACATGTATATTACCGTATGAAAAACTGATTTTAACATATGTCATAAACCTTGTCCTTGTCGAGTGATTTATTTATTCATTGGATATATTGGTATCAATTCGCTTTTCGAAAACGTGGATTTACCATGCATTTCCATTTCAAGAATAGAATATTTCCTCCTACTCCTTCTATACTAATTTTGTCACTGTCAAAATGCGATTTACTGAGAGGATGATAGTGAGGTAGTACAAATTCACGCTGAAAGTGATATGTACCTGCATCTTCCTCATAAGCAGCAATGGCAGAATTCACTTTGAAAAGAATGACTATGAAAAATAATGCGGCTGTATTCCCACCAAGGTGTACTCCTTCACATCTACGTACACAAACATCAAATTCAATCCTTGGTTCAATCGATAGGATAACAAAATTCTTGTTGTTGATGATGATATCTTCTGAATGCTCTTTCTTTTTTAAGTCAAAATGGTAAACAAATCGAAATAAAAACTGTGGGGAAAGCTTTTTGCATTTCTAAAAATTGATATTGAGACGATGATCTACTTCATAATTCTCGATCAGTACACTTAGCTGAGTTTTGTAGAGGGCTTTGCCAAACCAATCGTTGAAAAAATATGGCAATCGTTTCGACCAGATGTTGAGCAATAAATTAAAATATTGCCGTAATACCCATCGATTCGACGTTCGATTGATGATTGGCTTGTGATATTATTGTTTTGCTAGCCTTTTCTCCTCTCTATCTCTTTCTTTGTTTCGTAATAACCAGAATTATTATTACACACGTGTTCTCAAACATGCTTATTACGAATTTCGACGGTAAATCTGGTTTGATTTCCAGACTCATTAACGACTTTCCAATGAGTTTCGTGATCCAGGTGTATGGCTTGAGATAATTTGGCCGTGAAGCAACATAAGGTATTGTTATGTAAATCATCAAATGAACTGTTACTCTGTAATGTTAAATACAATTGGTTAGTCATAATTGTATGGTTCTGGTTTCCAAGGAGTCAATCGATATAAAAGAAGAATGATTTACCAAATGTTCTAAAAGAGGGTCCTTGCTGCTTAGATGTGACTCACCTTGGCAGCAAGACTAATATTTCTGCTACCAGTAGAACATTTCAAGGAATGGTTTGGAAAAATATAGACAATTACAACACTCGAATATAATAATAATCTTCTGGAGCTACAGAACTTCTTTATTTGTCGTCAGAGATGGACTCTTTTGATTTTGTATTAGAAGCTGAGGTGCCGGTTGGGTGTAACTCATCTTCTCTTCAAAATCAATAGCATTTACTTGGCCTGACACCTCAGCCAGCGTGTGAGGCGACACAGAAAATATCGTTGTTGCCTCTTGGTTTCTCACTGTAATAGTGTGATCGTTTCATCTTAATTACAAACTTTAATTTGACTCAATTTTACACACATTGGCTACCAATAAATAGCGTAAGTTTCTTACACTTAGAGTAAATGGTATTTATGTAGCTCTCTAAAGGTGAAAAGATAGACTCACAGCAGGATGCCCTTCTGATCAGAGATTTACAGAGTCATTCGAAAGTATACACTATAGAATCCTCCTCATGAGACAAAAGTCAAGATACCTATATATCAGGAGAAACAACATTAGGATCCAGAATGTCTACAATGTCAACGCAAAGGTTGACAGGAGAAAATAGAGACAAAGGTAAAGATACATGTTGCCATTATGAAGGAAAAGGGCTTTGGTCCTTAACATGTTAAAAGAAAAAATAGAACAAACAAATGACAAATAGGCGAGGAGGCGAGATCATCAGAAACAAAAGAAAAATCTATTCCAGTTGAGAAATGCGAGAAATGAAGACCACTAAAAGGAACAATAGAAGAGGCAGAACCCATACGATTGAAGGAAAGAGGCAGACAGTTATAAAAGGAAAAACCAAACAAAAATCAAGAAGTTTATGTGTTGTTATAATTTACTGAGATTACAAGAAAGAGAACATGCCAACGGAAAACGTTTCTCCTTGTTTTGATGTATTATACTATGTATTAGTTAATTAAACACACACTCACACACGCACACCATTCCGTCATGGGGAAAGAGGATTTTGGATAGTTCGTATTGGAGTTTTCGATGGTATAAGTGGTATGGTGGATATTACATTTGTGTGTTTTCATCCGTTATAACGTATGTCGTTTCTTCTGATAGTAAGTTGAGAAGTTTAGGAACTACGCAAGTCGTTTTGGATAGTCTGTATGGGGTGTTTGATATCATAGATTTTGTTTTAGATAGAATGTTTGTGTGATTGCATCCCTTTTTGTTTCCATCATACCATTTTTAAAAGTTGTAGATTTTAGACACCACAACATACATTATGAGTAGTGTGTATTGGGTGTTGGATATTATAGGTTGGGTGTTGGATAGTGTGCTTGTGTGATTTCATCCATTCTCTAACTTCATTGTTTTTCTCTGGTAGTAGGTGTAGAATTTTATGCAAGACGCAAAACGCTTGGAAAGTGTACTGGTGTCTTGCATATTAAAGATGGTGTGTTGGATGGTATATTTTGGGGATTTCAGTCATCTCTTACATCATACCCTTTTCTTCTAAGAGTCGAGTAGATGTTTAGAGACTTCCCAATGAGTTTCGGAATGTATTTATAGGGTGTTGGATAGTAGATAGCTAATCCTATGTGAAATTCAAGTTGATGCCCATACAATTTCAACTCTTTGACGCCATACACTTTCAACTCCTTTTACCCCTTCACATTGCCGATTAACCTTATAAATTTTCTATACTAATAAAAATACGGGTGATTTATTGTATATGTTGTATGTCTGGATAGTAATTAACAAGTGGGTGTTGGTATGCATATGTAATGTGCTGGATTATAATAAACAACGCAGGTGCTGCTTCGTAATGCGTATGTTTGAACTGTAGTCAAAAGGCGGTTGGCAAAATGCACCCCAAAACAGTGTGTGTTTTAGATAGGGTCTTAACATATTAACTATAGTTTTTTGTTTTTTTTTTTTTTTCCGTACGTCTATACTGAGTAAAGCCTTTTCATTACATTTCCCTAGTCTCTAAAAACTCTTTTGTCCCCACAGATAAAAATGTTGACCCTAGATTTACTTTTGTCCCTATAAACACGTTTGACCCCATAAACACTTTGCCCCGATAATACCATTCCCATGTTAAACATATGGACACATTTGTAACAAAGTTGCTATTTGTCCACATGATTATTTATGTTTTGCCCGTATAATACCATTTCCATGTTAAACCTATGTCCCATATAGTTATCATTTGTTCCACAAGTGACCCCACAATGTTAACCTATAGCCTCTAAAATTCCAATTTGTTGTATTAAACATAGTTGTTTTTTAAAACTGCAACATGACCGATGTTTATATGCCAATATGTTATATTCACGTTAGCGGTCGTTTAGAATCTGCTGAATAAACTATGTTGGAATACTGGTATGCTGTCTTCAAGTTAGCGTTAGCATATTGAAGACAATCTTAATGGAGCTGAACATACAGCTAATTTGCTGAATTTAACATAATGCAGAAAACGAAGAAAATTACATGAGTTTACTAACAAAGAGATCATGGTGGTGACAAACAACTGAGAAGCGAGAGGATGTAATGTAATTTAGCACTGACAAAATCAGATATATATATATTTTTTTTTAATTTAAGAAATAGCTTATTTGTACAATTTTAAAATATCACCGGTGTGTTAATGAATGCAGCATAAATAATGTTAGTTAAAAAGGTGACAGGTGTTATGGTTTGAGCAGCATTCTACTCCATGTTTACGAATCATACGCTGACTATTGGATTTCTGATAGCACAATGCGTACTTTATTTTCAAACCACCCACTATATACCATCATATAGACACGAATCAGTAAATGTTAATATTCGAACTTGCAAGTAAAACATTCTTAGTTTGATTATTATAGCCAATTCAATTTCTAATGGACTGTAAGAAACTCAGTTTAGCAGGAATCAACGTGACGTTGCATTAATGCAATGTAAATAAATCCTGCAGGCAAAACAACTGATTAATGCAATCACTCCCATTGAAATGATAATGTTTACGTGATAAGTAGGTAGGCTCATCGCATGTGACAGCCGCGCAGAAAATGCGAACAAATATAGCTGGCGTTTCGCAGAGGGGCAAATTAACATCACACAATGCATTAAAAAGTGATAATTCGCTTGATATAGGCATCGAATCAGAAGGGTGCTTCTCCGACAGTGGAGACATAATATTATTAGTTAGTATAAACTGAGAATCTATTAAATGTGTGCTGGCAGTTTCGTACATTTTTGCGGCTTTGATTCTAACGGTCTTGATCGTGATTAAGACATGTTATCATCAGGGCTCGAAATTTACACCTATCCGGTATCGCCAAATTGTGATTTTGCCAATGCAACACTAAAAGTCAGCCATTGGAACAGTGAAAATTACCGACCGTCAGTATCGTAACACTTAACATGTAGTCGTGAGTCGGTTTTGCCTTTAAGATCTTTTTGATCTTTTTAATTTGTTATCTTGACTACGTTCCCACATACTGCACTTAACGGGGTCAACAAGTGTTCGCGAAGCAAATGAACAGGTCTTAAACCACGCGTCAAATAATTAGAGTGACTCTTGTCAAAACAGTCTTCGCAAGCGGGGAACTGCCTCAAAGCACTTATTTCATTTCTGATGATAGCAATATCTTTAGAGTCTCAGTCTTATATTTACAAACTGCCGACACAACGGGTAATTCAGAATTATACCTAACAACTTGTTGTCAATAAACATTCAATGCATTGTGCCTTGCCTAATCTAAGCATATGAAATTTGCAACGTCTGAGGAAATTAGTTGTTGACAAGATAGAGCGCAATCGGATAGATGATCAAAACAAAAACTAAGAAAGCACCCGAAATGCCTTGAAAATGAACACACATGGCTAAAGGCATGAGCCAGGAGAGGCTATCATGGTTTGTACTTTCTGCACTACGTTTTCGGAGAAATACGAAAGGGCACAAGACACTTCATTCTTTGATCGCATAAAAAAAAAAAAAAAAAAATAATTAGCCTCAAAAACCACAATTGAATGCTCCCAACACATACATGTGGATGGATATTTGAAACCAAAACGTAAAGCTTGTTCCTCAGAAGCAGAGCAAATATGGAACTAAATGTCATTAGGAATTGGTTATAAAATATAATGTTAAACTTTCAACTTTTTTAGTGCTGCTGGTGAAAGCAGTTGTTATTGATTTGAGTTATGTAAATGAATAATACATCTTAAATGAGAAATAGCTTCTATTTGACTTTAGTGGGATTAGTGAAATTTCTGCAGGATCGAATAATACTAGTTAATTAGTGACCATAGGGTTTAGAGAAGCAAAACTTCCGATTTTGAGCATACTTAACAACAGTTCTGGTTATTTTCAATTTTCACAGTAGACATACAGGCCATACCGATTGAGAACAATAGCGAATATGACAGTTCCTTTACTTTCAAATTTGCTACAAAGCAAGCACAAAATTGGTCGCTCTGGCATAAGTATTTGTCAACTTGTTCCTGAAAGTCCACATTGTATGACGTGCACGCGTTGGGTAAGACTCATGTCAGCAAATTTTTTGTCCATACCGTTCATATGTGTCCATTGGTCGGCGATGTACCACACAACTTATCAATAATTTTCCGCTCGAGACAGTTTTGCTAAAGCTCTGAGTGGGTCTCTTCCTTTTCTGGGGCGATTGATTAGCACGAGAGGCCTTATGTCGTATGTACTAATATGCAAATTTAGATTCTGTGCATATTCTTTTATGTGATGAATGGTTGTCTAATCAATGCCTACCTAATTTGTGTCATGATTATAAGACGTAAACAATGTTTACTTGAAGTCGAGTTCACTACCTGGCCTTCTTTACGCTTTAAACCAGGTTTTTACGTTGGAAATCTATTTGAGTGGAATTATGTATTCGATATATTCATTGGAATTAGAAAGTCCTCAAAGACATTGCGGACTACATCATTAACTTAGGATTATGGAAAACTCATTCAAAGGCAGTTTGGACTATATCATTGTGGCACATCTTAACTGTTGGAATTCGTTCGGAACATTCGTATGTTTTTACTTGTGGCGGGCTATTAACGATTACTTGGAATTTGATTTTGAATTCCTTTGAAATTGCACATTATATATTAAGAAAATAAATCTGTTGTGCATTTTTGCGAGGCGATTTCGAAGCATAAGCCATACGCCATAAAGGCTGTTCTACCATTATATGATATTACAACCACACATATTTAGACTGTGACAGTTTCCTTATCGTCGCTGATTGCAAAACCACCAACGTTTTGAAAGTCTTGCGTTTTATCTCATCTGTACAAAGAAAGGCCTATTTATTACTATAGCTACAGCAAATGAAATATGCCGGCTTTGTTGCTATCTAGTACAGCATCAATTGCCATTTCAGTCTAGACACTAGAATATTCTGCAACATCCATGCCTTAAATGTTCCACGAAGCCCTGATCTGTTAATTTTCTGAAGTGCTTCTTTTATCTGCCTTTTAGCCGCTTGGTACTATTTCAAGTGGAAAACTAATATGCCGTTAATTTTAACTGAATATTGCTGCAAAATATCATGATTAGCTGTTGTACACATAACCGGTGTATGGTAATGGTCAAGACAGAATTCAGACAGCTTGCGTGACATTAAATCATATATATATATATATATATATATATATATATATATATATATATATATATATATATATATATATATATATACTAACTATATATATATATATATATATATATAGTAACGTCCAATGATACAATTATCAAACTATACTCTAGATTTGCAACTTCTTTTCATGATTTGATTCGATCTATGAATCAATGCGTCCAGAAAATCATTGGAGTCCACTTTTCTCCAGCGGTAGAACAATATAAGTGTTGCTAATCATGCACTTGGTCATTCTCATTGCCAAGTCGAAAAATAACATCTTTCCATCATCACTTAGTAACGATAAAGTCTTCAACTGAATGATATCACTGGAGTACTACTCCTCTGGTGCAAAGCCGCGCTACGCATACTTTTCATCCATGCCATCTGATTAAGTCCCTACAGACGTTTCAGTTTCCACATGAACATCATGTATACCTGGTAGCGGGTCTCACGTTAACTTGGGGTGAGATCTAGTATTTCTACGACCCCGTACACTTCCTTCTAGGTAGGCGCTCATGTTAAAACACCCGAGCACATTCTCGGATGGACAGAATGTATTTGTTTAAAGAAATATTTCTCGGTAATGCAATACAACATGCGCTGACTGTCAATTTGTTCCGGTTTGAGATGAAGATATATAAAACGATCTTGGTGTGCTTGCAAATAATAAACGAGAAAATGAAGGGATTATATAAGAAAACATCATGAATGTGATGCAATTACATTTGCAAATATCGAATATTACAACTCTACAACAATCTCTCCTATCTCTAGCGCCACCGTCAGCAAAGTCCTGATCAGATAATAAAGTGTAAGAGTAAGTGTACATAGATTAAAACTGTCACCATCCGGAATCTATCGACCGTGATTCATAAGTGTTTCAACTATTTGGGCTGAATGATTAAACGACTTCACACGTATATACTTATTAGTCTTTTTGTTGTTTCAGAAAG
>JAECUM010057087.1:0-16577 GCA_016617855.1 Megalonaias nervosa
GTGTGTGTGTGTGTGTGTGATTCTGCTCTGAATTCTGTCATAGAAAGCATTATTGACTCAACACACTGAAAGTAGATCAAAAAGATGTCAGTTAAAGAAATGATCGATTTTCGACCAGCAAACAGCCATTGTATGATGCAGACTGTAAAGCAGCAAAATATTGCGCAATTGATGCACTTATAAACTTCAAAAATAATAATATGGCAGATAACTTGTCTTTATAGAAACATTACAGAAATATGTACAAAACAACAACAGGGTACAAACGCAACCTATAGTGAGTAAGAAAAGGAAAAGCCAAGTCTCGAAAAGTCACTTTCAGATAAAGACTCGAAATGCTTCTAACGACTTTTAAAATGTCCAAGCATCATGCATGAACATAATTAACATCATCGGATAGTAACAATACTTTTCTGAGTTATTTAATATACAATATGAGATGAACCAACATTATAGATTCAAGGAAACAGCTAATACTCGCCATGAAAATCTGGACGGCAAAATAATTGAATCAGAAGTACAACATGCTATAAAACATATACAGTCGGGAAAATCAGGTGGAATTGATGACGTTTCCAGGGATTTTTTTATTAAAGCAACTTGAAATATTACGGTACCTATCTTAGTATCTATGTTCAATAAATTATTTGCTCTTGGATACTTCCCAAAGTGTTGGTGCACGGCCGTTATCACAGCCATTCACAAAAAGGGGAATATTAATGTGCATAAAAATTATAGAGGGAGTATCCTTTCACCAGTCCTCAGCAAAATATTTACCTCTGTTTTAAAGAGAGAATAGATACATGGATCAAAGAAAATGATATTTTAGGTGAAGAGCAAACTGGTGTTGATAATGGATTTTCCACTATAGATAATATATTTACCTTAAGCACACTGATATGTAAATATTCGAGGAAACAAAGAGGTAGGTTTCATGTCCTTGTTGTTGATTATGAGAAAGCATTTGGCTGTATTGACATGAGCATGCTTTATCATAAATTAGTAAATTGCTTTATCATAAATTAGTAAATAAAAATATTAGTAGTGAAATGCTTAAGATACTAAAAGCCATATATGCTAATGTCAAAGCTTGTGTGAAAACGGCAAATGGCTTGACGGAAATATGTAACTGCCCGGCTGGAATAAGGCAAGGTTATGTTTTATCACAAATTCTATTTTCTTTATTCCTTATCGTTTAGCAACAGGCATTTCTGAGCAAAATAGAGTGTAAAACTAGAATTTGCTCATTTATTTGCACTGGTGTATGCAGATGACCTGGATGCCTTTGCCGAAACTGCTGCTAAAAGAATACTTTACCATCTGGAAATTAAAGATAAACCTGGAAAAAACAAAAATTGCATTCTTTCAAAATGGGGGATGTTTGTGAAGTTATGCAAGATGGTATTTGGTGATTGCGTTATCTCATTATATCATGGATGTGTATTATCTTCTAAACGTTCAAGGTATATGTGTCAACAAAGGCTAGCAGCACAGGAGGCAAAGTCACTTTATACTTTGAAGACTAGACTTAATCAGTTTGTTAAACTGTCTACAAACACTATTCCAGATGTTGGATACTAAAATAGCACCAATTTTGAATTATGTGTCGGAAGTCTTGGGTTTCTACAAAGCAACTGACATTGAGGTTGTATACAAGTCACTTTGCAAGTATATTACTGGTATTACAAAACAAACACGAAACACTTTTATCTATAATGAATTGGGTAGAATGCTAATGCAAATAGTAGTAAGATATATATAAATTCTTCAATGCTGGTTCAAATTATTAAAGATGATTGATGATAGACGCCAAAATAAGGCTATAACTGACAACTGGCTTGGAACGAACATTGAATGTTGGGCGAATAAAGTCAAGAATCTACTGTTTTCATACAAAATGGGAGAAGTTTGCTTACTCGGGGGGGACGATAAGAAACTCTTTTTCATTATATTTATACAACGTTGCAAAGATTTTTCAACAAGAGCTAAATGGAGAGTTAAATTCAGTGGGTAGATTCCGATTTTATAATAAGATAATAATCAATATGAGTTGGCAGTACTATATAGATTATTTCAATTCTTCGTACAGTGTTGGCTTGCTATGCATGTTTAGAAATGGAAGCTTTCCCATAATGGCAAATATAAGTAGGTATAAAAATATCCCCTATGTTGAAAGATTGAGCCCTTTTTGTGCCGATAGAGAAAATGAGTTTCATTTTGCTAACAAATGTCCAATGTATGATAATTTGAAAACGGCCTAAAAACATTCATACATTTGCTACAATTGCATATCACATGAAGTTTTATAACTTTACACAGAGATTCAATAACAATATTAATATCCTGCATAATTTTGCTGTTTATCTAGCAAAATCTTTAAAAGTGAGAGAATCCGTGTGTTAATCCTAGAATCGTTATGTTTTGCGGCTGTACCATATTTTTAATACATGCCTGTAATCTGGGCCGATGGCTTATGTCACAAATAAAGATTAGTAGTAGTAGTATTAGTAGTAGTAACAGTATTATTATTATTATTATTATTATTATTATTATTATATGCATGTGTCTCCCATCTTTAGACAAAGATAAATGACACCAACATTAATAGACAATGTTGCAAATATATCCTATGAGCTTTTCTGTCGTCTACACTTTCAGTCTGTGTGTGAATCTGCATTCACCAACTGACATAACAACTAAGCAACTGAGCAATATCGTGCCAGCAAAGCCTATTGCGTAATAGTATTTTCCACACTTCTCCTTATATCATTCTGATTGATTATGTAGAAAACTACTTTTTTATTATTTTATGCCAGGCTGTGAATTACTTGATTTTCTGTGTGAAATGATCTTAAGAACTCACTGGAGTGAAAGAATATTTTATTTTGTCACTGCCAATCATAAGAACATTAGGTCCAAGAAATTTGAAGTTATTCATACATGCTTCCGTAGTGAGTTTAAGTATGGCCACTTTCCGTTCAAGATGAACTGAATTCAGGTCCAAGCAAGTGGGTTTTCTATTATTTTCTTGATGAGATAGTTTAAATTTAAGTGGAAAGGAGAATTATGTTACTGTTTATATATTCTGTGTGAATATTCACAAAACACAACAGAAGACATCTGATATCACGTGACATACAGTAAGAAATCGACAACTTCATTCTGTTATACATATTTGCAAGCCAATGCGTTTGAGCATAAAATGATCAAAAAATGTGTTTGTTACGAGCGAATAACGGATATATTTCATCTCCTAGGTGAAAAACGAACGTATTTTCACTTGAAGCTCCGCCAAGCGTGAAAATGCTGAGATTATCACCCACACGATGAAATATATCCGTTATTCACTCGTTTCAAGGAAACAGCCTCATACTCTTTATTTCCGCCTGTTACTAATTACTGTATCTATGCCGCTACTCTCTCATCCCCGATTTCATGCAAATTTGCATCCAGTTGCTTTTACGAATATGTTTGTTTACAAATGTTCATTGTTTTTGTATTTTAAAAGTGCATCAAATGCGTTTGTTTTGTACATATCAAGCTAGGGCACTTGAACACTATTTAGTTTAAAATTCTTTATTTACAAACAGCTAAATCTAACGTTTCCTTTTAATGGATTCTAGCGTCGATAGGAAGCAACCATAAAAGTATTGGCTAAGATCTATGCCAGTGAGAAACTTCCACTGTACATGGACATCACTTCACATCCAGCAGTCCTCTTGACTTCGAGATGCCCAATCTGGTTAGGTCCGTTGCCGGAGGATATGACAGCTATTTCGGCATCGAGTCTCAAGTTGTCTTCAACATATGTTGTAAACAGCTCCCTCGTAGCTGAGCCGTCTGTCTGCCCTCCTGGTTTCAACCTTCCACGTCATCTGTGGGCCACACTGAACCGCTTTCGGACAGGACAGGGTCGTTGTGCAGACATCCTTGTCCAATGGGGTCAGGCCACTAACTCTTCCTGTTGCTGTGGAGCTCTTCAGACCATGTCACACATTGTGAACTACTGTCCACTGACAAAGTTCCCCGGTGGACTGCAGGCTCTGCACCTAGCTGAAGATGACGTTGTTAAATGGCTGAGCACGCACTGCACATAATAATAATAATAATAATAATAATAATAATAATAATAATAATAATAATAATAATAATAATGGATTCTAAGTTAGGAAAACTTTGACAGGGTAAAATCCAAATGTATTTTCGTAGCTAAATCTTGAAATAATCAATGATTATCTATATACTATTTACAAACAAATATTTGGTCAATGTTTTGGATCTGATATGCAAGGGGGAGTGAGCTTGAAAACTGATGTTCATACTTTTCATCAAGACAATAATCTGAAATATGAAAACAGTTTGACTGAAATAATTTTCTGAAGTTTTCATTGTGATTGATTTCAGTTTTATCTAACAAACCCAATAGCATATTAATAAAATTAGAAAATGCCCCATTTTACTTGTACGACCAAAACTCGTTCACATTAATTAGACTATATAAGGTAGCTATATTCCAAAACCACCAGGTCCAGTCACCAAAATGTGGTAATGATCAAATTATTAATAAATCAATACCTAAGTTTAAGAGGAACAAATTGAAGCAATCTAATTTTAGGGGCATGAAACAATACTATGTCAAAATCTCTGTTTGTTAACTCCTATCTCAACCACCAAAAGCACAGAAGCAATTAATTCAAAAATCCGTGCAAGATATCACCTTTAGACCTATGGATCCTTAGATGAATTTACTCCAACCGGTGATGACACAACCCTTGACGGTCCATTCCTTCCTCGGCCACCTCCAGGCACCAAAATAAGAGTACGTGGCTCAATTCCCACTTTTATCTCTAACCTAAATCCCCGAAACGCGTGCTTGTACAGCGCCGGGGTGTCCTGGGTTGGTGGCTCTATTTCCACCCAGCGACAGCTACGTAGCATACCTTCTGTGCAATAATGTGTCGGGCAGTGGCATTTGCTTGCATACTGCCCGAAGAGAAACTCATTTGCTTGCCCTGCGTTCATTAACCCGATTTACATGACGGTCTTCTGAAAAGGCCCTTAATCTAACAGACAGACAGTTTTGCATGCATCTTCTACTCTACAAAGACAAAACTGCACGACTGGCTCAGTCGGTACAACTTAAATAACTGAGTCAGGAATTGGCGTTCTTAGAGAATACCTCCTGTTTCGTGCAGATTAATTATACCCCAACAAAAGCACTATACTAGGGATAGAATCTCGTTGAAGATGTCAATGGAGTTGATGAGAGATGTAGCAGAAATAGTACCTGGACAAAATCAAATGAACATCGGTTGAATAAAGAAATGGCTGAAGAAAGAAAAGTAGCAGTAGCGAAGATCGCAACAGTCGGAAAGGGTTCAGCTAGTGTTGCATCAAGTGGAAGAAGAGCAAATCAAAACTGGAATATGGAGTTGGAGAAGCATCAATAGTAACAAGAACACCCAGAACAGTCCCGTATCTCTCAAGTCGAGACCTTTCGAGTTGGAAGCAGATGAACCTCATGTAGACTCTTCGTTTTCATCAATCCTTGAGATAGAGATTCATGGAGACAAAGATGTGCTGCTTATGGAGTCCTGCCCGGGAGGTGTGACCAACAATCCTAGCATTTCTCATGGATTAATCAAACAGCCTCTTTTAATATCATCATGCCTCTGAAACAGATATGCTACTCAATCATTGCCAAAAAGCTGTTTCCTCTTTGTATTTTCTCTGTCTTTCTCAACTAAACCTCTCTTTGTCTTCTGTGTGATATTATTTTAGTATGTTGGTGTGTATCTGTGTGAGCATTCCTACCATTTCCAAGGGTAACAGTATGTTTGTATATCTATGATTACTCCTACCATTTTCTCTTTTCACTTTCACTTTGGTGTTGTGTGCACGTTGGAGTGAGTTTAAGATATCATTTTGTCTACACTAGCTATTACTCTATTTTCTTTGCTACATCCCTTTCACACTACATACTGGTAATTGTGTGCGTTTGATAGTTGAGGTGATTCTGATTAGTCAGATGGCGTGTTGATCTGTTGGTGTGGGTGATGAATATTAGGCGTGGGGGTTTGTCACTATAGTGTCAGTGCTTGCCACGTTACCATTCCTGTTGTGCTCATGCAGACTCGAAATGTTAAACCTGGGGAACCCTTTTTAATATTACCATTTCTTATTGTGCCAATACAGTGCCATAATTTTAAACATACGGCCTAATGTTAAATTTCCGTTGTGTCGAGATAGTACTGCCATGAATAGTTTAAACATTGGTATTTCGCTTTGTGCACAGACTATCCCATGATGTTAAAGCTTTGGACAAATGTTAAACTCCCATTCTGCAGTCAGCATAATGTTTGCAACAATATCGTCCACTAAGACTACTTTCGTCAGCGTGTGAACTTTCCGGCTAAAATACATATGGTCCAACGTCTTAACAGGGCAGCTCAATGGCCGAGAAAAAGGTGCAGTTTCTAAACCGTCCGAGTTAAGTATTCACCAGCATTCGAAATCGATGGAGATTTTATGGCGACGTTCAGATGCCGCCTCCCCCATTCCCGTCGAAGATGCATACAAAAGCACCAAACGAGAGGACCGATTAAAGAAACTGGGGCCGTTTCTAACCCAAGATGCCAGTCCACTGGCCTTATGATTCTATCAGCAGCTGTGCCTCAACCAAGTGACATTGAATGTGGACGTGCGTGCCGGATTACATTCCGATTTTGCCGACCGACAAATCATGCCTCTTGCGCCGAATAAGACACACAAATATCTACGATGGTTGTGACATGAACTTAACCTGAATATTCTGATCTGACAATGGAGGGGACAGAGATCAGGTTAAAGGCGGCAATTGAAGAGACTTTTGCCCTCGTCTGAATGCCCTCTTTTGTTGAAACCAATACCACGCATAAGGGCAAGGCCTCAGTGGACGTTGATGAAAATGATGAACTTCCATCCTTCAAGATTTAACCCGCAATCAGCAAACATTGCCAAAATAACCTGGCCTCTCTTGAAAGAAATTTGAGACCACTGTAACTCGAAGACAGTAACTGGCAACTTTTTTCTGCCACTGATACGTCACATACTAATGCTTACCAGTCGGATATCTCTATTCTAAAGGCAATACTGCTATTAACATAACTGATATTGTCTGTTTGAAGGTGGACAGGCGAGTGTTTCTAAGCTGGTCGGGAACGGCGCGTCAACTTCTTCCTACTTCAATAAGCTTCTTGCGATCTTTCGCGTAGCTGAAAAGGGCGACAGCGATCACGACCGGAAAACGATATGCCGTGTTGCCAAGTTAGTGAACAGGACGACTTACTGCACAATGGTAAATGTCCTAGCGGTTTCTTACAACGTTGGTCACGGCGACACCTGTCTGTCTCTCTCCCTGCCCCCCTCTGTCACTCTGTCTGTCTGTCTGTCTCTGTCTCTGTCTCTCTCTCTCTCTCTCTCTCTCTCTCTCTCTCTCTCTCTCTCTCTCTCAGGGAGTTGGTATTTCAGCTCCCTTTGCAAGCCCCTGTCTCATCGCAATCTTGTTTGAGACCGTACCAGAGGAAAGATGTTCGACGAAGAAAAGACCGCAGCAACTGCCTCTTCTTGACCAAACTCTTTTAGTCATCCATATGCCCTAACATTCTCTGCAGACCGAAGGGGTTAGGGGTAAGGAAACAAAGTTTCTCGTCGCCCATGCTACTCTCTGACCGACAATGACGTCTTGGTCTTTCTCACAAACGATTTGGAGGTTTAGATCGTCTAAGAGGGATTTGAAATAAATCTCGCTCATCCAATTCCCTCCACTTTCGGCGTCCCCCTCAAAGACAGAGATTCCAAGCGATCCTACAAAGGCGGACATGTTGCAGGAAAAGATAGAGCAATTGCTTGTGAAGCAAGTGTTGTTAACGGTCGGAAAACTGGACATCCTGGGATTTTGTTTCAGTATATTTCTAGTAACAAACACCAATAGTGAATAGACATGAGAGTAGTAGGTAAACAGGCTTTCTGGCTCAGAGACCCCATTTTAGGTTAGGCCACCTCCAAACAAGTATAATTTCCACCCCAGAGACCCCCATCCCACCCCGACCAACAACTTTTATCAAAATGATAAACAGGGTTTCTAGCCCAAGCACAGGTCAGCGTTATTAAATGTAGCTACAGGGTTTCTGGCTCAGGGACCCCAGTTTAGGTCCCGGCCACCTCCAAATAAGTACGACTTCCCACCCCAGGGACCCACCCCGACCAACAATTTTTTTCCTCAAATGATAACAGTGTTTCTTGCTCAAGTTTATTTTATAATTTTTTTGTTGGATTATTTCTAAAGTTTAGATAAAATTTCATACCCTATCATCGCCGTATTTTTTTATCATAACTGTTTTCATACCTGCCAATTCTCATTGATAGAATATCTGTTAACATACTGTCAATAATACGAAACTCGTGTATTAAATCGTCCATATCATATTTTACACCTCGTAAAAAATCGTATCTGATCAAACAATTTTTTATAAGTGATACTAGTTGTTTTACAAGCATTTTTTTTTTGTTGTTGTTCTTAAGTCGAGGCTCAATTTTTTTACATACTGTTGCAAGAGAAACACCAACACCAGATATTATTAATAAAAACGGGTTTAATGATACTCCACTTGAGATTATACCAGAGCCAGTCATTAGCAGTGGTAAATATAATATTATCCTGTCGAAGATGCATACAAAAGCACCAAAAGAGAGGACCGATTAAAGAAACTGGGGCCGTTTCTAACCCAAATACTATATTCTACTATAATACTTGTAACATTGTTTTACACACCAGAGGTTTTTATGATAAAATTTGCAATATTGCATTAGTGCGTCAACATCTTGTTTTGGAATTTCTTTTGAAATATGGTTGAAATCGATGGTCTGTTTTTTTCATTATACAATATTTGTTTAAAATTTTTACACGATAGTAAAAGTCCTAGTACCAACAATAAAATCAAGAAACTCACGGAACTTATTATTGTTAGGATCAGCTAAAAAAATCTCTGTACTTGCCATAAACATCCGACGAAGTATCGTTGTATAGTTTTTGTGTTATTACCTCATCTTTTTTTAACCAACTGTAGGATTCAATCGTGTCTTCTAATTCACGTTCATACAAATCTGATTTATTTACCAAATTACCATATTCTCTTTCTCTTTCATCAATAAATCCGAGTACCAAACGTATCTGATCCAACGTAAAATTCTTGAGAAAAAGATGCTGTCTGATAATTGCGTATGCGATTATGAAATTTATTAGCATTAATTTTCGGAGTCTGTTTCGTCCAATTGTGAGAAGACCAATAACAGAAGCTACCTTTAACATTATTTTTTCGTATGGTTTCCTGAGTATTTTCTCAATTTCATTGTAATAATTTCGCAATGACAATTTCCTAAAGCATTGGAGCGATGGAAGTGGAGCATCATCTTTTTTACTGATGTTGTAATAAGAATCAATCTTTTCTTCCAACTTTGTTTGTGTTACTTCTTCAAAATGTTTCTCGTGCAGCATCATTAAAATTATCAATTCCATTGTTAAAATCTTTGATTATCTCTAGAGATTTATTAACAATAATCGGATCGAATTCTGGTTTTTCACGTACCATTGGTAAAATTTCGCTCGAGTACACTTTAATAATTAATTCCGTATCCACTGTCATGCTAACGATTTTAACTAGGGTTTCCTTGTCGTGGTAGTACATACCGAGATGCTTAAAAACTTCTGGTTTTGAACAACTATCGTATAACTTTCTGTTTCTTTTTTATTTTGTTATTTTAGATTCCTCTAGTTTGTTGCTGCGACTATGGTTGTCGTTTATTCGTTTTTTCCTCCTGAGATCTTCCACCATAGCTCATGCTTTTAATAAGCCTGATCGCATTATCAAATCAATATTTATAAAATCAAGCTTAAGCAATATTTTTTAACAGGATTTCAACTTGTTTTTGCTCTTTTAGACAATCATCAGGGTGACAGTATCTGCTTATAACATTAAAGTTTTCTATTGATTTTATTAGTTCTGGTCCTCGCATATGCATAACACGAATAAAATTACCTATATCTTCAGGCATTATTAGTTCGTTTAAAGAATTAATTCTATGATATTTCAGATTTTGTATTTGCACCGCTGATATGTCATAGTCAACATCTTTTCTAGTAAATTCTTTGTTGGGGTTAAAAATATTATCATAAAATTCTCTTGCAACGGTTATAATTGGTGGTTCTGACATTTATTATACAATATCAGATTAAATTTGATCATCGAGTGTGTATATTTGAAATGCTGTCAGTCCTGGAAACGGATGTTCAGCAGTGACAATATAAATTTGAAAATACAAGTACTTGTTAACGGTATTCGCAGTTGGAATCGTAAAGTATTGTGTTGTTGAGATATACGTATTTTCTGTACTATACAATATTACCCAGTCAATATCATTGTTTGATCCCTCCAATCGCCAATTATAAATTCGCCCAACACTAGAGTTTAATCGACCGCGCAAATGAAATTGACAAATAGTAACTGCAATGGGACATTTAATTTTGATCCAAAAGTCCTTGTTTTCTCCGTTAGTCGTCCATTCTTGTCTCTCAGAGAAAGCGTGATGGGGATAGTTTTCAGGATAATGTGTCGATGCGCTTACCTCAAACCCAACTCGGTTGTCAGTTACCTTAAAAAGTGTTGGAATATACCCAACATTATTTTTGATTTGTTTTACACTACCACTAGACAGACTGTCAACATACACTTTATTTGTCAGATCATTAGGATTAGCTGGAACATATGTCGTCGTTATTTTGTTGTTTCTCATATTTATGCTGCCTGACATTGGTTCATCGGATTGTCTTAAATACGGGGCCAGTGCTCCCTTTAACTGAGTATAACTAACGACAGCAGTATCATCAGCTGGAGGCGAGGTTGTCGGTAATCCAGTTGTTTTTGAGTTATTACTCATTATCGGGTTACCTGTCACTGTGTCGCCGACTTTGTAAAGCTTGTTATCATCAACATATTTTAGTTGCGCATAACTCACCGCTTGTGTATTATCAACATTTGCTGGCGGATACACAGTTTCCAACCCAGTAATTTTTTACTTGACATATTAATATTACCTGTAACGGTTCCACCGGTTTTATCAAGCTTGTTGCCAACCACGTACTTCAACTGCAAATAACTTATCGCTTGGGTTTAATTTAAGTTTGCTGGTTGATACCCGGTCTCCAGATTTATAATTTTTTTCCTGACATATTTAAATTACCGTTTAAAGTTCCTCCTGTCTATGATAGTTTATTATCGTCGTCGGATTTAAGTTGTGTATAACTAACAGCCTGCGTACTAGCAACATTTATTGATGGATACGCCGTTCCTAAACCAAGTACTCGCTGATTTGACATCAATAAATTACCTGCCATTGTATCGCCAGTTTTTTTGACAAACGATGACGTATCAGTTATTGTTGGTTCGTCAGCGGAAACAGATCCCGTGAGCGCTGTTCCTAACTTTGTGTAACAACTCATATTATGTAAATTATATGACATAAAATTATATAACAACAATAGCAAAGTCATCGATAGTAAATTTTGATACCGAACGATTAATCAAACATAAACACTACAACGAACTTCCAGATTGTCATTATCTTATCGTCGGTCGTACAGGGTCTGGTAAAACAAATCTGCTATTAAATCTTTTGCTCAACGACAACTTCAACTATGATAGGGTATATATTTACACAATTAATCCGCAACAGGGTAAATACAAGCTATTGAGCGAGTACAACGACAGACTTAACGTCGGTGATCATATATTTATGATCAGGCAACCAGAGGAATTAATTCCTGTTGATGAACTTGATTCGTCCGAGGATAAAATAATTGCAGTTGACGATATCCCGCTAAACAACGAGGATATGAATAAGATTAAGTTTTATTTTTCATTATCGCGTAACAAAACAATGTAATTCAGTTTATCTCGCGCAAGGGTTTTATAAAGTCGACAGATTTATTAGGCGAAATACGGGATGTTTTATATTATTTCCTGGACTAGATAATATTGGTGTTAGAAATATTGCAAACGAGAAATGCGGTGATGTAACAAAGGATAAATTTATTGAATTATATCATCAAGCAACCAAAGACAAATATAACTTTTTCTTATTTGATAAACTCGTACGTGATCCAGCTAAGATGTTTCGTTGTTGTATTGTATTGATAAATTTCTCTAAATAAATTTTGTAAAGTGTATAGAAAATAACAATGGACAAACATCAACAAAGAATCGAATTACTGAAGACATTTATTGCAACTCGAGCTGATTTTAAGAAAAAAGTGGAAGAAGCACGTCGAGGACAAGTTCAGGTAGAAGAAGAAACTGCCAAACTTTTTTAAGGCAGTTACCGAAGCAGTACTTGGCAAACAACCAGAGGTGCAAACAATATCTCCGGAAGAACTAGAAGAAATGAAAGGAAAAGGTTTGCTAGGTTTACTAGGAGAAAGATCGAAAGAAGTAACTAAACCAATTGTGGAGGAACTTGTGAGAAATATTGCTGATCCTGTTGCACGACAAGCTGGATTTGACAGATTAATGAACAACCCTCTTGAGCTTCAACAAGAGATAGCGAGATTGACGGTTAATCCAGCTGAGTTAAAGAGGTTAATAAAAATTTGTGAAAGCAAACTAAGGAATTAGCTGAGGAACAAAAAATGATACAAGTATCTTTGAAGAAATGCCTTTTCAAAGAAAAATAAGATTTTACAGAAAACAAGCTATGTCAAAAATGGATGATTCCGAATTGTTTAAGTTTATTAACAAAATATTTGTTTAAAGAAAAACGTAACGATCTTAATAACATTCGAAAATAGTCAGAGGATGATTACAATAAGCTACAAGAAATTTTAAATGAAAAAAATTAATGATTTTTTTGAAGCTGAAGAATCGATTAAAAAAGCTAGCGCAGATAGAAAAATGATGGCTATGACAAATAGAATGAGAGACGGAGTTATTGCTGAGATTTTATTATCATCAGCAGATCAATATAGAACTAGAGAAAAAGAATATAGTAAAAGTTGGATCTTTAAAAGACTGTTTGATAAGTACGAAAGTGAACGAGATAAAAGATTACCGGAGGAAAGAGCAACCACCGGATCTGGCGTTCGAGTGTTTACATCAAACGCAGAAATAGTTGGCATACTATTGTTATTAATATCATCTAAAGAAGTTGGTAATGAAAGTACAGAAATTGACAACGAAATTATTGATATCCTAGATCATTTAGATCGAGCAGATTACTAACATCAGACGAGTACAAAATTTTACATAGCGATTTTATCTAACGAAATAAAATATAAATGTCAACAACATTATTACTCGATTTGTCACAAACAACGAGCGACAGCGCAAACTTTCCTATCCACTATAATCCTCCAATAATACTGGATCCTGGTAGACAGTACGAAATCGGATTAATTTCTGCCACAGTATGGCATTCTATGGCAAATGTGAAATGGAACGTCAGTGACGATTTTACATTTAATTCTGGAGCATGGGCATCGGTTAAAATACCACAGGGAGTGTATAACGTAACTGATGTTAATAAAATGATAAAAGAGCTGATAACAAAGAACAGCAGCAAAGCTGCCGCAGACAATTTTAAGCTGGCTCCAAACTATAGCACACTACGAGCCAGAATTACATTAATAAATAATTTGATAATCAATTTTTCACCAGCGACTAGTGTTGCATCGTTATTAGGCTTTAAAAACCAGCAAGACGGCAGTGTTGCAGAACAAAGTATATCGTATGACGGTGATTTGCCAGTTAAAGTAACACAGTAAAAACACAATATTGATTAATTTTTCTATCGCATCAGGGTCTTACTCAGCCAAGGGTAGCCAAGGTCAAACGATCTATAGTTTTTGGCCTGATGCTCCGCCTGGGTCACTGATGCATATTACTCCTCGACAAATAATATATTATCCGATAAATCTCGAAAATCAAATAACGAGTATAACAATGCAACTGACAGATCAATCGGGGCTACAAATAGATCTTAACAATGAAATTGCCACGTATTACTTACACCTACGCGCAGTAGCATAGCTATCAACGACGTAAATTTTGTAAACCTAATTTAATAACAAAGATGAGACCAAAAAAGTTTACAGAAGAAACATTATGGATGGATTCTTTGGAAATATATTACAAAATTAGCTGAAAACATTCCAGGAATTGCTCGTAAAGTAGCACCAATTGCACTTGACGCAGGTAATGCTTTTGCTAGCACTGCTGGCACTGCAGTAGGACAAACGATTGCTGATAAAATTAAAGGCGACACGAAAGGTGTTGCACCTTCAATCGCGGAAATAAAACGAGCAATATCAGATATTGCACCAACAAAAGAAACAGAACGAGCTATGATAGCTACCACAAAAAAAATTATTATCACCACGCGGCGAAGAGGTAATACGCAAAGTTGTAAAGAAAACAAGACAAATAATAACGCCAGCTGCTTTTTAGTTGCTGAAATTTTGTGTGGCGATTATAAAATAAAATAATGTTAATCAAAAATTATCTTGACCTTGTCAAAGAATATGATACATACGACACAGTGACAGAATTCGAATATGTTGAGTATCTCGACGAAAACTCAAACGAACCAAATAAAGCTGGTGTTAGAACTTTTAGCACAAGCGAAGAGGACGTGTTTCTATTGCCGCACAAGGCGGTGTTAGAAGTGCGTGGACAGTTATTAACTGCGATAGGCGGTGATATTGCAGCTGGTGCAGAAATTGCACTTGTCAATAACGGCTGGAGTTTGTTTAAAAGCACACGGTATCAACTGGCCAATCAAACCGTGGAAGATATTTCAATGTACTTGCCTGTGGCAAGTACAATACTAAATATCGGCTCGTTCAGCGATGATTATTCGAGATCAGTGGCTACAAATATGATGTGGTTTAAAGATACAGGATTTGGGACAACTGCTTCAAGCAAATTCCGTACTGATGCTGGTGCTCCTGCTCCAGATAATACTAATCTAATCGCCAATCCCGCTGGTAATGCAGCTGGTGATACTGGAGACGCAATAAGATTAGCGGTCACAAGAATAAGACAACAACGATATAACGAGGAATATGCCAAACGAAAAGCACTTGCCGCAGAATCTCGTTAAATAACAATGATGCTTCCGTTAAGCACAATGTTTGGATTTTGCCGTGAATATAACAAAGTTTTTCGTAGAATGAAACATACACTTATTCTCGATCGAGCGGGTCAAAACGATTGAATAATGCACGCTGATGGAGTGGCTGAAGGACAGTTTGCTATTACAAGATTAGCGCTGAGGATGCCACGAGTTGTTCCATCTGTAGCTAAAACGATGGAACTCGAATCATTATTGACAGCGTACACGAAAAAGATATAGTTTCAGCAAAACAGAATTTATCTAACAGCAATTCCTAACGCAACTGATTACACATGACGTGTTAAAACTACGTCAAGTGAACAATTACCTTGACATTTATTTGTTGTATTTCAGCGACAGGCACGTCGTAATGATCAAGAAATGAACAACTCCGTATTCAATAACTCTGATATAAGACGAATATTTGTCAGAATAAATTTCAGACAATATCCCGAACGTGCAGTCGAATGTAATTTTGCTGTAGACGCCACCAGAAACATATCTCGACCGTATATGTACCATATGGAGGCGACTCAAAAATATCAGGACGCTGACAGTGGATCTCAGATATCAGTAGAAGAATTTTAAGCACTATATTCTATCTTTTATTTTGACGTTTCAAAACATTCCGAACAAGCTATCAGATCGACTGCTGATATTGAAGTCACTTGGACGCTTGGCGTACTGCCAGCCGAACAGTATAACGTATACGCGCTAGTTGTTAGTGATAGATCTTTGACAGTTGATGCAACCAAGGGAAGAATGACTGTCCAAGTGTAAGAAAAAAACAATATTACAACCTTTATATAATGAAAACGGAATACACAACCAGAGAAATATACCTAACGCCCGGCCAAATTAAAAAATTATCAGCAGCGATTGCCAAACGTAATTCTGTTTTTTAATGATATCCCCAGAGACTTCTATCACCGCGACCGCAGTAAAGGTAATGTTAACTCAACAGCAAATCAATAAATTCAATCGGGAAAACCGTTTGTGCTTAAATTATCCACTGCTCAAATAAAAGCGATGACAAAACACGGTGGTTTTATTGGACCAGCACTTTCTGTAATAGCTAGTGCAATACCAAAAATTCTGCAGGCAGTCTAATTCCGAATCTATTAGGGATTGGACGCGGAATGACTCTACTAGGTACCAGATGCCGTTGAGTAATTTTGATATACTTGAAAACTTAAAATCTGACGACATTGTAGTTAAAAATGGATTTCATGGAGTATATTCCAAAGACGAATTAGATAATGTACCCGCAGGTGGTTCGTGTATTGTGATGTGATGTGATGTGATTATGATTTTTAACGTAGCTTTAACAATTTTTCAGTCATATCGCTACGATGTCTGCAGTGTGGCAGTTTATA
>JAECUM010057090.1:0-14483 GCA_016617855.1 Megalonaias nervosa
AAAAAAATGGGTGGCCGCGAATCGGGTATTCAAGTGTAAAATCTTCATTTTCCGAAACTGATCCACACCTTGCTATTGGAATTTTGTATTAAATTGTATTGATAACGACCAGTCCATGATGACAATATCTCCCAGGTGCATCCAATCACAATTATTCAAACAGACATAATGCTAGTTCAATTTATTTGTGTGAAAGGGAAAATAGACATACAAAAGTTTGGTAATTTTCCTCCCTGATCCTATTTTGGAATCTATTATCACAGTCAATAGTAATCAGTCTGAATTATTTGACCTGTCTGTCGGTCGCTCTAGATAGGTGGTCCATAATAAAGACACATGGCAGTCACACCGATTCAACTCGCACCAACGAGTCACAAATTTTGTATTCGTGATAGAAAAAAAGTCAATTAAGCGGGTTATTTACAAAGAAAATATTACGTGATAGAACGAGGCCTGTAAAGGGGATGCTGTAATCTACTTTCATTTAAATATATCACATCATTTACAGTGAATTTCTAATTCTTGAAAATAAATCTAAAAATTTCATAAGAAATCCTTAAAGTGAATAATAGCCCATACTCAAAACGATTCCCTAAAATAAGAAGAAAATTGATCCATATTATTTAACCTTGCTGACAAGTCCACATTTCAATGCACCATATGTTGACCAAGGCTTCATTGTCAGAGGGTTGTTGACATAGGTTGTCAACTACTTTCAACTAATTAGCGACACTTTAGTGGCAGAACTTTAAAATTAAGTACAAACCTACCTACCTACCTACCTACCTACCTACCTATCTATCTATCTATTTCCTACCTACCTACCTACCTACCTACCTATCTATCTATCTATCTATCTATCTATCTATCTATCTATCTATCTATCAGTCTGTAATTTTGTTTTTATTTCCTTGTAACTTTAACTCAGAAAATCAGAGTCACTGTGTCACTGTATCAATGAGTCAATGTACACAGAAAACATCCCTTTCTTAAATAAATGTATTACTGCACCATAAAATAGAAGAGAAAAAAAGAGATCTATGTGAACTTACTTTTAAACTTTTTATGAGATTGGGGTAGGGGTGAGGATGGGATATGGTCACATTTTATGCTTAGATCTTCCACGTTTTTCAATTTATTCATTACCTTATCTATCCATTCAGCTATTGTGAAGAAGGAAAACAATTGAAAATGAACAGAAGGCTAGATAATTTTGGAGTAAAGCTCGAATTGTTTGGATACAGTATAAAACTAGAAATTGTATAAAGCCTTTAATTCTACGACGTATATTGGACATCCTATATTCATATTTATTGAAAGAAAAAAGAAGAACGACAAAAAAAACAAAAACCCATCATTTTGATATCGTTTAGAGCTGAGCAATAATAAATGATTAAAACAATATTAATGTATGTCGGACAGAAACTTCTTTAATCTCCATATTTTTTTTATGTGACTAATGAATGAGCATTTCCACCGAAGGAAATAAAATCTGGAATGATGTCCTTTTGCTGCATAGTTCATCGTTATCTTGTTTCTGATGTCCATCCTGATTGTTCACGATCGTTCTTTGTTGAATGGATTTTGCTTGTTTTGTGTTCGTCAGCAGAAACTTCTTTATATACATATTTTAAAATTCAAACGGAAGTTATATCTTATACAAAAGGGGGTAATCTGTATAAAGACAATTTTACGTTATTGTGACTTAAATCTTTCACTGTGAAATTCTATATATAGAAATTATAATTGGATACACTCACTTACAAATGTCACTGACACGAGTTTCGATCAGCCGTTAACTCGTCCAGCTTCCACGTGGAGTAGCCGTATATGGGTCGTATTTAAAATACTGCATATCGTCATATTATGAATGTATGTAACACGAGACACGTTTTACATTCTTTTCTCAAAGTTAACAGTTTTCTTGGATTTTCTTGGGCAAAATTCTTCATACTTTATTCACAAAACGCACAATATTATTTACTTTACCGTTTGTTAGAATATGTAAACAAAATAATTTAAAAAATCCAAACAAATATCAAGAACAAGACCAAAAAAACAACACACGAGTAAATGAATTCTTTAACAATGTTTAACGACCATGAACTAATGTGCAGATACAATTGCTAGCTAGTAAGTGTAGCATGTGTACTCGGATATGCATATATTTTGGTCATCTTTAAAGCTGGTGTATAGACCGTAGGGTTTTTCAAGTTTATATTACTAGCTCATGGGGTGCAAATAATTCAATGACTTCTGAATCATTATGTCTAAAAATAGCCTTCCCATCCCCCTAAAGTCTTTGAACCAGCATGGTTTAGTAGTTCAGTACTACATTCTATAAGTACTGATCCACTGTGGTTGATGGTGAGGCCACATGTCATTTAGAATAGTCATATTTATATATGTAGGTACATACAGACTTTTGTAAGATTTCCATATTCAAAAAGTAATTTTTTTGCTTTATTTACTAGCTGATCAGTAGAGTAAATCACCTTTGCCCAAGGACGAGGTACCGTAGCCTATACGAGCTGATTGGACAATAGAAATCGAACCCACAACGTTCAGGTCACCAGTCCAACGCTTTAACCACTGAGCCAACACGACTCCAACGATAGAAGACTATGTGAGCACATACATACACACAATAAATCCTTCCCTTTAAACTTTAACTTCGCCATCATACCGTAATCTAAGAGTTTATATCTATATTTACATGTATCTGTAACCTTCTATTTACATTATTTAGTTGCTTAAGATCCCCACCACCACTACCACCATTACATATTATAGCAATCTTTTCAATAACTCAGTGGGTCACATGTATTGGAATCATGTTTCATAAAACCAATCGCGGGTTCGAACGCCGGCCGAGTCATACTATACTTCTAAAGATGGTACTAACAGCTGCCTCGCTTGGCGCTCAGCATTAAGAGGTCAATGTTAGGATTGGTCGACCTGGTGTCAGGATAATGTGACTGGGTGGGACATCGTGCTACATGTCTGCTGCATGATGCCCCAGTGCTAGACATCACTATAAACTGCCACATTGCAGACATCGTAGCGATATGACAAATATTTTTAAAGTTACATTAAAAATCCAAGTCCAAATCACCGTCATCCTTCAAGCCACTATTGATTTCTACATGTATGTATACATGCAAAGAAATCTTTCATCTTAATCAAGCAAGCACGTATTTACAGTAAGATAAAGATAGTTAAATTTGCAGTGTATATCTCCCTTCATTTTTCTTTTCTTCTTTTTTTTCAATTATTTCCAACTGGTTATTGACTTCAAATGCTGCGCTCTTTATGAGGATTTTGGATGACAATTACTAGATGGAACCGTAATACTTTGTTTCTAAAACCGGATTTTACCGTGCGTTTAATTTGACATTATCCCTCAGTGTGTGTGATTTTCAATGACATTTCGCCCATAACTCAGCTACCGATTTACACATTAATTGAATACCAGTATCGACATTTCGTTTAGCAACAGAGGCGTTTATGCAAATACCCGACATGTAAACGGAACTCATTTCCGTCTGTTCAACCGTTGAACTGTTTACTAATGACCCGGGCTAATTTGAGAGGGCGGTGTTTTAGCAGGAACGCACGCAACAAACTACGGCAAAATATTGTTGTAATAAACACAGCTTCAGCAAGATTGTTTTAAGTGGGATATTCGAAATGGGAATATTAACGGTCTTAATGGTGCTCGATTGAAAACTAAGTGCACGCTCTCGTGATAGATGGTGGATCAATCGAGTTTGAGGATTAGTTGTTGATTCCTTGATTGCCACTGTGATATTGTGCTGATTCTCCGACTGTCACGGTGTTTTATGTTTTATGTTGTTTTGTCTGTAATTTCCTTTACCTTATAATTTCTAGCGAAGACGAGGGCATGAATTTTTAATGGCTTTACCACAGAATACAACGAAGTCCTCTAAATGATGATAAATTTGGTTTCGATAACTTCAAACTTCATATTTCTTACAAAAGAGCACTTCTGACATGCGTGTTACAGTCTTCAAATGAGGTTTGAAAGTATAACATTTGCAAAATCTAAAACGATCAAACCAAAACTATTCTTTTCTGTCTGAAAATGTTCTGTATAGTACAGCATATTTTGAGGTAGTTCGTGGTGATTGTTTCGAAAGATAGTGTTTCTTATAGGGCTCTGAAATACTTAACAATGCTTGAGGATACAGGATGTGAAAGAAACTTTGAAACAAAAAACAAAATCCTTCTTTAATCAACTGAACCTTTATTTTGTATCTGGCTTGAAATATGCATCTTAAACATTGACACCGTTACTCTTTGTGTGAACAGTGGCAGCAAGATGGTGACTGAAGCGAGTTTTTGATGCTGAAACATATGCGGATCACCTACGAGTTAATCCATGCAACTTTACAGGATTAAGTTTTCCACTTCAATCGAAGTGACAATTCATATCAAGCTCTTTGGTGCAACGAGATCTCTCAACTGATAGTGGCCACATTACAAATCACTGGAGTTAAGTATCAGCTTCAATTAGAAGTGTCGCCTCTTCAATGCAAGTTGATGTGTTGAATGTTGATTTCAAACGTGACAGTTAATTTGATATATCTTTTCTAACGCACTACTGAATATGAAAGGTTATTAAGGCCTAACCATACAACATTATTTTGTTGCCTGTTCTGAACAATGCATTACATATCACATTTTTGTTCTGTCGCAAACTTATTGTGTTCCACCAAAGGATAACCATAGAACCACGCAGTAATGGACACACTCATTTGCTATTACCGTATTCTTTTTCCCAAACATAAACATTTCTCATATGACATTAAATACAACACAATTTGTTTCAATATAAAAACTTGTGCAAAAGTTTTAAACAAAACAAAATTAAACATTTAACTTCTTGAACGTTTAAAAATCTAAATACTAAAGAAGTAAGTCATATTGACTCCACGATATTCGAAAGTGATTTCAATCAGAACATTGTTTATGCCGTGGTGCAGGGGCTTCTGCAGAATTATTTTCAGGTGGGGGAACATGTAGTGGTCAGATACGGATGTAGACCAAAATATGTTTAGAGGTGAAATCGGAAAGGGGGGTAGTGTCCCAATGTGCGGGTGCCCATGCTGTGATGGACTCATTGGAAATGATACACATATCGATAAGGTAAGTTGTGTTTCAGTTGAAAACCTTTGTATGAATTATCCATCAAAATAAAGAACATTACAGATGTGTTGGTTTATTCCCTTGTGGTGTCGTGGGTTTGATCCCCGGCCGAGTCATACCAAAGACTTACAAAAATGATACTAAGAGCTGCCTCGCTTGGCGCTCAGCATTAAGAGGTTAGTGTTAGGACTGGTAGGCCTGGTGTCAGGATAATGTAACTGGGTGGGACATCGTGCGACATGTCTGCGGCGTGATGCCCCAGTGCTAGACATCACTATAAACTGCCACACTGCAGACATCGTAGCGATATGACTGAAAAATTGTTAAAGCTACATTAAAAATCCAAATAATTGTTAAAGCTACATTAAAAATCCAAATCACACACACACACACACACACACACACACACACACACACACACACACACATTCCCTTGTGGTATAAAATACAACATATTGATTGATTGATTTGGAAAACTTTGGATCATCTGTTGCTTTTCTAGAGAGAGAGAGAGAGAGATGGTTGTGTGGATGAAATCTATCTTGATGACCCAGAACAATTCTATTTAGAAAAGCAGACATGAAGTGCATTACCTGCCGCCAAATGAAATTTGTCGTATGTTTCGCACCTTGATTAGACTAACGTGATCTAGAAGAAATATCTCTGAATTCCGCTATCATGGAACCAATGCTGTATTATGAGTTTGAGTGTTCTCCCACCCCACAATTCCCTACCCTCCGCCATGCCTTACTGAAAAATTGAATTCCAAGATCAACAGCAATAACGAGAGCAGCTCTTTGTTCTCACTGGGTACTGCGTGATCACATGTGGAGATATATCTGAAACGAGACACAATCACATCTAGTCTTATACGTACACAAGTATAAAATTTGTTCTTTAAAACACTACTAATGAGGACGTTAGTGAAATACTGCACGAGACACGGTTTTTTTGTTTCTCATTGATGACATCAATGAAAGTTAAAGATTTTTCTCTTCTCTCACACTTAGAATTAGACACACAATGAAGATTTGTGGTGAGAATAAACCAACATAAAGTTCTGAAGAATATGTCTTGTTTGCTTCGCCTGTACAGTTAGTTTAATAAGAAAGGTAGGTCTTTACAACCACAATATAAACATCAGTGATAAAGGTGAATGCAAACACAAGATTACATGACCATACATGTAACAGTGTTTAGGAAACTGCGGTATAAGCGATAAAGAGTGTCTGGCATACTTTCCCGAAACAGTTTATACCGCTGGATATGTCTAACTCTATTTATCATAAGTCTTTCCCCATATGTTACCTGCTAACATTAATAATGAATATTTCTACAAATCTGTTTTGAGTCGACCCCCAATAAACCCTATTTTAAAAAAAAGTGTCCGGTGCGCAGACGCTACAAAATCCCTGTCTGACTTAAGAACGATGTCCAATGAACATATAAAATCATTTTGTTGGAAGCAAATTATCTTTGTTTGTTGATTTTAGGTCATGGTGTTTGTTTCCAAATTGCTGTTCTGCACGATTTAGCATCCATCCACCCTACTATACATTATGCATGCACATCAAGCAGAAGGAGATTGTGAGTGTCGGGTACCTATCTTGTCCTTGCTGATGGACTGACAGTCTAATATTATGCACACCATTCTATTATTATGCTGAACGTTTCTTGAATGAATTTGAGAAAAACAGTCTAACAAAGAAGTGCTCTTCTTCTTCAAGAAATAACAATTGTCCCAAAATGCCCATTATGTAACGAACCAGATATAATAATAAAGCACACGCCATAATAATTGCTGGGTGAGTCAGAGTTTTTATCAACGGGAGGCTCGGGTTTAAAGTCAAAATGTAAACAGAAACTCTGTGACTAAAAACACTGTTGCACTACGATTTATTCCTGCTGTCTGTGAAAGCTTCATCTTTCTGTGCGCTGTATGCACATGTATCTTTGATCGTGCATAGTGCTGGATGGAAAAGATAGATATATAGATAGATACGATACGATTGATCGCCCTTGTTTTGCGTCATTCCATGTCTTTTTGTGATAAATATTTATGTTAGTGCAGAAACCTTATGTAGGAACACATATTTATATACCCGAATATAATATGATGTGGAGGTTACATTGGCACAGAAAACTGATTAAATTCCCGTAGACCTTAACGTTAATAGTTGTCCAAAATTACAAAACTTTTGTGGTAAGATCGACAGATCGAGCGTATTTACTATGAATGGTGTATCCATGAGATATTTAAAGGATGAAAATATTATGCAGTTCGGCTCGTTATTGAGAAAAACGTCATTTTAGGAGACACTATAAAAATCCACACCAGTGTGATCTCCCCTTTCACATCCAGTAGTACCTGTGCGGCGATAGCGATAAAATAAAAATGGTTTTAGGTCCAAGTAATGTGTACTGTTTACCCACATGCAGTCTTGTCTGAAAATGGCGTTGATTTTGTTCGGTAGTTATTTTCAACCAATCAGCGGTCTTCATTCTTGTAAATACGGTACTTGTAGTTATTTTGAATCAATCAGAGATCTTCATTCTTGTAAATACGGTATTTAATGTACTACCACACCTAATCTGGCGCCAAAGCTCATAAAATAATTAACTGCCTGTGACCACATCGTTGCTCCACTTTGATATTCATTTCGATTCCAAGAATAAGTGTTCATAATATTCCTGGTGTATTCTGTATTTTCCTTATTCTTTTGACCAACATCAATTATTTGTATCTCAATCAGTCCCAAATAATCCTTAAGATAGCTGGTAAGTTCAAAATGAATAATTAAGAACATATATTGAAGCAGAGTCACGTTTATGCAAAATACCATTACTGATGTAAGGAACAAGAATATACTGCAGGCTATGCGCACTTTGAATGGGCGGTTCTTTATTTCGCAATCTACAAACAAGAAAGACTATATATCCGGAAAGTAGTAACATGTAAAGCACATGTTTTGATGGCAATCAATTCTCTCTCTCTCTCTCTCTCTCTCTCTCTCTCTCTCTCTCTCAGATATGTTAATCTTTCAAGATACCGCTTTATACTAACCCGATGTATCAATGTGACCTCCAGTGATGCACCTCTCGCCAATAGATTAAACTTCCTGTCCGGTTATCTCCCCCTTATCAGTCCCCGCGAATTACTTCGTTTAGTTTCTTGCAAGGAAATAAATACGTACCGATTTGGCCGAACCGGTCGTGTGAAATCTTGTCCACAGACAAACAGAGTTATCTATATGGAGGAAATTTACCGACTGGGGACAGACATAGGAGCAATATACAGATAATTTTCTGATATGGGTGTCGCTAATCCAAACAAAGATGATACGTAATTGATTACGTTCTCCCGAGTCCATTTGTTTCCCGCGGCAGCTCATGCCACATTTTGCTGTGACCAATGTGAGTATTAAAATACGACTATGTCTGGGATTTCTTCGGAAGTGTAAAGTATACAGAATGCAAGTGGAAAATGTGATGTACACAGTCATCTTTAATCTGTGTGAAAGAAATGCGGTCAAATCTTACACTAGAATGCTATTACATGAGTATTTTGTGAAATCTTATTTCGATATCTTAAAATGGGTGGAGGAAGAATGCTTGGTCACGCAAACTTGTAGATAATAAAAGAGACAGCAATGATTGAAACTCCGTTGAAATATGTGCAAGAATATTTTAACTGCAGTTGATCATATATCCACAAAATACTAAACGTTTCTTTTTGAAAATACTATAATGTTACAGTTTTGTTGCGTTTACTATCAAAGAGTCTCTTTTCACCAATGTAAGACTAAATTTTTACAATAATTTGTTTATATGGATATCTGTGAACGAATTTCTGTGAATTTCTAAATTGTTGTTACCACTCTCCGTAAACCTCCGCAGCCTCCTTCCTTTCTCACTTCTCTGTTGTGCAAAGGCACCCGCAGAAAATTTTGCGTGGTGGGGGCGTGGTTGGGCAAACATGTAGTGGTCAGTTATTAAGTTTTACGGATGTAGGCCAAAACATGTTTGGAGGTGAAATCCGGGGTGGGGGAAGTGCCTTTCCCCTTGGCCTCTATGTACGGGCGCTCCTGTTGCTGTGCTCTTTGATTCCCGTTAGAGAAAAGATAAGCTAATCATACATATCACTTGGAGATTACTCCTGCGGAACCCAAAGAAGATAATAGCTGCCAATTGATGGATACGTTGACCACTTTTATCTTTTTATCTGGATATCTATTAAATACTTCCATATCATCGTATGTCGAGTATTGGTGTTAAGTGTGCAATGCACACTCCGGAGCGCTAAGAGAACCCCCGTGGCGGCGTCTGGCGCCTACTCTTTTTCAAATACCATGGGAGGGATCTTGTATCTGCACAGGATTTGATTCTCCCTGCAGAGCGGGCCACCATTTATCGTTACATATGATGGACGGCACACTCTTTAGCATTATGCCAGGTAATGATGCTAATTGAGGTGTTCTGAAATATATCTTCTTTCAGCTAATTGTAATCAGACTGTGTTATGTGTTTAGTCTTGCTCCCAAAATCTCAGTATGAGTGTGTGCTGAATGTGGAACCCGTCAACCTATCAGTAATATTACCGGATACTCTTTGCCTGCTACATGACTGTATAAGACACACACACGCCCACCAAGACAAATCTTTGATGACTTTAAAGGGGAAAAAAAAAGAAAAGGAAAATACTAACTATGAATGCATGGATGATGACATATGCATGGCGTTAAGAAACAAAATATTAGACTCGGGATGGAACAAGACTTTGGATATACCATGCGAATGCTATTTACACAGTACAATACCTGCATTTGTACGGCCGTTTCAAGTAATCGCGTCTAAACAATACACCGACTAAGTGTCAAATTCCCGCCAAATATTAACGTACTGTATGATTTACACCAGTACAAGTTAAGTGTGTGGTTGAAATATACTACGATTAAATTCTACGATTTGATAAGAAAAAGTTATACCCTAAACAATTCACTGAGCTTGTTCACACAAAGAATAGTGTTGATGTATTCACGGTAGATGTTGAAACTGTTAGCAAATATATAGGTGAGATCCATCCTTAATCTCGACTCAACCGCCAAAGTCTGTTATCACTCAATATCTCATCTGTATCTTTCAAACAAAATTGCCATATTCAAAATATATATTCGGCTTTAAGTAACCAGCATGCTTGTGACTTATTAGACAATTATATTTGATCAATCCACTACTGTCGATTTAATATTAAAAATATGTATTCTTTTAAAATAGTACGATATTAAATGTACGAGAAAGAAAAAATATCGACCGCAGAAAGGGGACAAAGAGACAAGACAGAAAAAGGGTTTAAAATTTTAGGATTTCAAAGATGCTGCATGTGCACTTTGTGAACGAGTGCTTCATTAAGACCTTATTTATATGTGAACAAGTGCTTATTTATAGGAGAACAGTGCTTATTTATATGTGAACGAGTGCTTATTTATATGTACACATATTTCTTTTTGTAACAACTTAGAAGGATGCGGGAGGTCGTGGGTTCTATCCCCAGCCGAGTCATACCAAAAACTTACAAAAATTGTACTAACAGCTGCCTCGCTTGGCGCTCAGCATTAAGAGGTTAGTGTTAGGACTGGTCGGCTTGGTGTCAGGATAATGTGACTGGGTGGGACATCGTGCTACATGTCTGAGGCAAGATGCCCCAGTGCTAGACATCACTATAAACTGCCACACTGCAGACATTGTAGCGATATGACTGAAAAATTGTTAAAGCTACATTAAAAATCCAAGTCACACACACACACACACACACACACACACACACACACACACACACAAACAACTTAGAATGCACACTGAAGACATTGCCGGGCTAATGAACAATTTAGATTTTGCTTAACTTGCTTAATTACAAGTGAATATGGTCATCAACATTTTCTAATGTTAATTCTTACAGAAAATAACATCCTAAGTCTTTGAAATGGCCAGAGAACACAATAAAATTACTGTCATCCAAGAAATTAAGCGATGCCGACCTAAACTGTACCTGATAACTGTACCTCCTTTCAACTCTCATTTCTTTTACTTTCCACTTAGGTTATCCATCCGTTCTGAGTTTGACCCGCAGATTATTTTTTTACCAATAATTAATTAGCAACTCGAGGATGATAATTTGTGAATTCTATAGCTACCAACTGAATTCTCGATGGAAAAGTGCTGAGAGTTATTGGAAGACGATAGAGCATGACAGTATCGGGCATTAAACTTGCATTTCAGTGATATATTGATATATTGTAAGTATAAGGTGAATGCCTTATTGTAAACAATGACGTCAATATTACATCGCAACTTCAGAAAGCATGCGAACACCATTTGTCATAGATGCCGCCATTCACTAAAACTTTGTAAAATTTATGCTGGACTTTGTCTGCCTTCGACTACAAGACAAAACTCAAATTCTGTTTTGCTTATCTATACTGAGAAAATGACATATGAATGATGTTTGATGATATCGGTTTGCGTTGATTAGAACACAATAAAATATTATTACATAATTTATCAAATTAAAAACGTTATGAAGAGTTAAGTATGATTACAGAAGATATTGAAATTATGAGCACATTTTATGTTAAAGCCCACCCAGATTCTCTGTCCCAAACTGATCACGTCTGCTTTTTCCTTAGCTCTTGACTAACCCTGCCTAATAATGTCGTCTGGTTCCCTTTTGAGTCGTCTGCTAAATGTCCAAATCATCCGTAAATCAGGAATATGTCTCAGACCATCTACAGCTGCCGACTTAATGCAAAACTTTTCTCCGAAATCTCTAACGGAGGACAAAGCCGGGAATCAACCCCTCTGTCAGACCCATATTATTTCTGCATCTATCAGTAGTCCTTTCTGCGCGGAATGAAACATCCACTTGAGTCTGTTTTGAATGAGAATGAAGGTCCCTCTCATTATTAGTTACGATTTGAAACTAATTTCCATTGAGACCGATATCTGCAAAGGGCGTGGGTTGTTCGCATGGGAATCAACGATTGTTCGCTTCGTTGGACATTTGTGGCCTTTATTCTCACTGTTTACTATTTGTTCCAATAGAAGCAATCTATTAGAAAGTATAATGTAGTGGATTATTTTATTGGGTGTCTGACAAGTGCTTAGTGGAATTAAGGGATGCTAAATACATTCTGGGGCCGATGATGGCAATGTGATAATGTCAACAGCGTGAGTTATGAAACGCTTCCTTTGTGACAACATTATGATTTATGCGGATTTAGATTAACCTCTGCCATGTCGGACATTATAGCCATGCTAATAGTAAGGGCATGTGGAAACAAGGGACAGAAGAGCGGGAACTTTGACATCTGACGGACGGTCCACGGGACAGGTTATGACATTGTTTATTTAAACCTCGAATTAATTTTATGGATACTGTCAACTTATTGTGAGCCGAGTATCAATTTATTTGTATTCAGCTGTCAACAATGTTCTATTTCTTTGTTATGTATTATTGTTGTTGTTGTTGTTAATATTATTATTATTATTATTATTATTATTATTATTATTATTATTATTATTATTATTATTATTATTATTATTGTTGTTGTTTTTGTTGTTGTTGTTGTTGCTGCTGCTGCTGTTGCTGTCGTTGTTGTTGTTCTTATTGATTATGATGATGATGATGATGTGGTTCTTGTTGTAGATGTTGTTAAAGCTATTCAGCCATGTTAGTAACTAAATAAAAAACAATGTACCGTAACTATCAAACTGCGTGCATTCCGTTTTGGATATTTTCCTGATTTAAAATAGATATAAGTTTTAAAAAAATTGGACACGTTTTTTTACATGATTTTTATTTAAAACATTTGCATGTTGCATGCATTTATAGTTGCTAGTTATCTATTGATACATGTGTGATCAGTGGTTGATTCGATTACGAGTCCAATTCCACAAGTAACATGGCATTATACAGTTCACAGAATATTATACATACTTCTGTAGTAAATGATGTTGCTTGAATAACATGACGAATAAATCTGGTTAACGTAATTTAAATAATGATTAATTTTTTTTTTAAATTAGTTACTGAAGTGTATATTGGATTTTTAAAGGTGGAAACGTATTGATTGCCACTGACTAAAACATGTATCTATGAGATTTATTTAAGAAATGCTTTTTACTTGGCCCAACAATATTAAATTCTTTTTTTTTAATCACGTACTTTATATATTTCTTATTAGGAAAGTCATACCAATTTTGAACCATAAACTTGAACACTTATGATAAAACTAGAGGATTCCATGCTTTTTGTACAGTGCATAAATGAAATAACTGGCCTAGTGATCATATAATTCCGAATTCGAGTTTTAGTGAAATTTCTTTTTTTAATTCTCAGCCGATAAGAATAAAGCTAAAAACAAAGTTAACTTCCTTGGAATATGTTGGGAACAGAGCGTCATCTTTTTGTCAGGTTCAAACTCAATATTTTTGTAATTTCCTGGTCTGATTTGTTTTTGAAAACTTTAACACTGCCCAGTTTTTTGCGCCCTTTCTAGAATTTTAACGAATCTATGAATAAATTTCTGCGACAATCCTTTTTTGAGACTATTACTGAATTGGGACACTTCACATATTCAGACGTCTAAAATTTCATGCATGGAATATATTTCCGTATTGTTGTTGATGATCAAACACAGTTTCATAAGAAAGGCTCGATATTTTCAATTTATTGACATTGTTTTATAATTGTTTTAATAAATATTGAACAATAACAAATAAATCTTCTACTATAATCGAGGAGGTGCGTGAATAAGGGTGAGAATTTTATCGGTGCAGTGGTGGTATATTTTCTTTGCGATCGGTCTGTCATTGGCTTTGGATACAAAATCCGTGTAATGAGGTGGTAATCATTAGAGTAGACAAACTGCAGATTTATACGTCTGCCGATTTAATACATGGGACAAAGGCAATTTATAAATACTTTAACATACACTGTGCAGATAATTTTTTCGACATCCTTTACAAATGAACAGAGACAGACAGACAGACAGACAGAGGAGAAAAAGTTATATTGATCAATTGAAACTCAGACGACTAGAATTCAGTATATATCTTTATCACAGCAACAATAATAATAATAACAACAACATCAATAATAATCATAGTACTACTACTACTACTACTACTACTACTACTACTAATAATAATAATAATAATAATATGAATAAGAATATGAATATGCTTATTGCTGATTTCCTGTTGAATTAACAAATGTTTAGATATATGGTCCGGCACACTGACATATTCACTATATA
>JAECUM010057091.1:0-21278 GCA_016617855.1 Megalonaias nervosa
TTTTTATTTTTTTTATTTTTTTTTTTTGTCATACTGCTGATAACTAGATAAGTTTTTCCTTACTATATCGTTTAACAACGATACGTTGATTTCCTGAGTTTCGTTATTATTCATTGCGTAGTCTATGATAACCTTAATTTGACCATTCGATACGATCATCGACAATACAAATATTAGCCTGCGCAATAGTTAATCCCTGTGATGAATGAATAGTTATAGCATATCCTAGAGTCCATGGAGATTTATCTATCGTTAACACGCTCTCAATAACATCCACAGGAACAACAACAATATCATTAAGAAGGGGCTCTTGTTTCTTTGTTTCCACCAAGCGTCCTGGAATTTCAATATCAATATTTTGGTTACGTGTATCTGCTGGGCGATAACATAAATGGCACAGGTAGATCTGAAAACTTTTCTTTATGTAACAGAAATAATTGTTGCTGAAGTGAATCACGAACCATCTTTCTACTTGCAACTATCAAATCAGCAGGTCTCCACAAATTCCAAAAATCGTCGTTTTTGTTTCTGGAATTATTCCATGCATTTTTCACATTGAATCCTTATCTGGTTGCAGTCTGATTAGCTTTTTAATTCCTTCAGCGATTCATCAATAGCTCTATGATCATTAGGTATTTCCTCATAATAATCTACGAATTCTTTTAACCAGTCATGCGGAGATGAACCAACACAAGGTGGTGGTTGACCATAATCGCCACACATAATAACAGCAGTATTCCGTTTTTAATACGTCAATGGATACCGTGCATATTTCATCCCAGATAATGATCTTGGGAATATATTTCTAGACCATTCGTTCAGGTGTCCGCGCATCTCCCTTCAATCGAAAGAAACTCTGATAAATATGAGACTTGACCCCTCTTTCTTTCATCTCTCTGGTGAGTCGGTGAGTCGGAGTTAGTACAATCATGTCAAGATTCCCTGAACCATGGTTCAGGAATAATTTAATCGCACGCATTGTTTTACCAGAACCTCCAGGTCCATTGAGATAAACGGTTTTATGTCTGACCACAGGGTCATATACTGATGGTGTTGATGATGGTTGTGACATTTGACTGTTTTTATAATATATGTCCTCAGATCTATAATCAGCGGATTCAGAATAACTGAGTATTTTTTCTCTGTTTATTCTCCATTCGCCCCATGATGCATCAACGCCGATATGTAATTCATTTAGCAATCCTGCATTTTTTTTTACTGATATAAAATGAATCTGTGGCGACTCTAACCGCGGTATCAGGAAATCGGTTTATCATCGATAATAAGTTTATCGAAACATACGCTAACATCGAAGATCTTAAATGTGTAAACTGTGGTGAGTCACCATCAGTGTAGCTCACAATAGTACCTAATTTGGCACCGTCCGATAAGTTAACATTATTTCGATTCACAAATATAATTTTCTCTGTTGTATCGGCAATTATGAAATCGAACTGAGCATCGTTGATAATTAATTTTGTACAATGTCGTTTATAATCATATGATCCTCCTTCTGTAAATTTTCCAATTATTTTTCTGCCAAGATCTTTTGCAGGTTTGATTTCATAGTCTCTGATATCGTAATTGACATATTCGTCGCCCTCGTTCCTGACATCGTTGCCCCCGTCACCGACGGCGGGTTTTGGGGGCCAGACTTGTCTTTGTGGACGATCCGATATTATTGCTTCACTCACGGTTAACGATATCAATATTTTTGCATTAAGCATATATCGTAATAAAACTATTGGAGTCCAACCACGTTTATTAAAATGACGACCAAACCAAACAGCGACAACCGGATGAAGGTTTTCTGATGCAAACTCGAATGACTCAATACATGCAAATCCAGTTAAGTCAAAATCTGGCAAGGGTCCATTTATCTCAGCTCAAGTCATCTAGTGTGTTGGATGACCAAATCTTTCAAAATACTCAGAACACTTTCCCATTCCAAGAAAACTTCCAGGATAACATACAACCATATCAACTGAAATAACATCCTTATAATCGTATTTAGTATTCCACAATCCGCCGTGTCCGTATTCGACACAACCGCGTTGTATATCTTCAAGAAATTCCAACTGTGTTGGCCTCCATGAATTTTCCTCGTGAGCCAAGCGAGCAGTAACTGACTGAACGGTGAAGCAATTACTGAGTAATCGTTCAATAATATTAGCATTGTTCGTGTATTTCAACGCAATCTTTATCATCTCGCCATGAAGAGATTCTGTACGATAAATATCTCAATTAGGCCGTGCAAACTGACCATAATAGTTGTACTCGGAACACTGAAACAACCAAACGGATACAGGGTCACTCTTACTCATATTTCTGATAAAATCGAACGTATCGCCGTCATAAAAATTTAACAGTTCGATTTCGTGGAAATAATGTTATGTCCGACGTCCACGCGTATGCGTTATGATCAACGATCTCTGTCGAAGCTCCCATTGATTTATATTTTGATTCTTATAAAATCTCATCGGTTAGTGTCATCACCCTTCCTGGAAATTTTTATTTTTTTTTCCAACTCGGCAACGTCTCTGATCCTAGCTCCATTTTCTTTAACGCGCTCGGCCCATTCATTTATTGTTTTGCGTCTCAGATCCGTTAAATGATTTCCACGTATCACGTTTGTGAAATGTTCTACAACTCTTTTGGCAACACAATTCAATGTCGAAATTTTCATTGGTCGAAGATCATCAACGCAAGGATTATCATTCAGCGGATCGTATAAACAACTGCCATCACAGGGTATACTCGCTCATAATATGGTTTGTCGATACCCGTCATTATTCCTGGTTTGGAATATTTACTTAACGTGACAACATCCCCAACGCGGTGTGATTCTCGAACAGGATCACGTTTGTCACTGATGATCCAGGTCTACCGCTACGATAAATTTTATTCTAGAAAGGTATCTTTGTTCAACGTCAAGATAATTAATAGTTGTCCTTGCTCGCTGGCCATTCATTGTAGCATCAATCTGTGGTTTATCGTCTTGCCTAATTCTAAATGTTGACCACACATGAGCCGTACCATCATTGCGAAATTCTCTCTTGGCTTCACGGATACGATTGATTAAAATTTTATTCGTCAAATCAACATCAATCAGAGCTTGCCTCCGCAATCATGGGTTATTCTGTCAAGATCGACTCAAGCTTGAGAGGGCTTAATCGCAGATAATCTTGTAAATTCCTCCATTATATAATTGAGGCAAATATATATTTAAATTAAACTTTAATTTATAATATACAATTATTCAAGCAAAGAATAGTTGCAAGTGGTTGATCATTGGATCTACAACTCCTTGTAATATGGCTTGTGTAACGAATTTCTGTGGATACCACATACACAGTGAGCGACGAGAGAGTCTAGGACCAAAGCCGTATTTGAAATATAAAAAAGGGAATCGGGGGAACGCAGTTGTTTGTAGATTGTGGAGGCAGAAAATACAGAGCTTTGAAACGGCATTATGATTTTAAAAAATGATAGATTTGAATCTCCGCTAAACAACGCTGGAGACTATCTCGCTAAATTTCCACTCTAACAGCATCCTACTAGTTTTTCTAGTAATAAAATAATAATTTAGACAAGTGATATATACTATATAAATGTAGCAAGTAAACAACGCTGATGAATTTGGAACGCATCCCATCAAAAAGAATTATGAGGCTTCGCGTGCTGGTGCGATTAGGAACTGTCGACTAAAACACCGGTCGGTTCGGTTGGTAATGCTGGTTATCTCAGATTTACTGTTGGGGAAAAAGGTTTCTCTGTCACAAATTTAATTATGAATGTTTTCATGGCCTGATCAAATATGGACTTGTGATTGATCATATTAACGGCCAAACACTCGATAATTCTTTGAATAATCTTCAGGCTATTACACAGTCAGAATTGTAAACGTGGAAATATTGGAGAAAAAAAATTGATAATCATGCAAGATCAGTTAAGTCTGTAAATACAGAGACAGGCGGAGAAATAATATTTCAATCAACATATGCAGCGTCCAAACATTTTGATATTTGCCGGACTTCGGTACAACGTGTCTCAGCTAATATAACCAAATCAGCATTTTCAAAGAAATACAAAAAAAAAAAAAAATTATATTTCAGTATCTCACTCCTGAATAAAACTCAAGAGTAAAAACTCAAGAGTGAAAAATCAAGAGTAAAAACTCAAGAGTAAATACTCAGGAAAACACCCCTCAGTGAACTAAGTGAAGGGAAATATCTCTCTGTCAAATAAAGCTTCCTCCACTTGTAGAGGGATTAAACAGTTGCCTCGCTTGTATCCATGTTATATTCTTTGACGGCTCCACTTGCGGAGGAAATATTTTTTTGTTGGGGTTCCTGTGTTTCTTATAAAACGTAATCCTTGTCCCCTTGGTGTCTTTAGACACGGACTCTGTCCCTTGGTGTGTTAACACCAGGACTATGTCCCTGACAAAGTTAGGAAGACAATAAACATGAGGAACAGACAAAGATAAAAATAAACCATACCCGTTGGATGTAATCCAGGCGAGCTATTTTTAGATTTTCCGGTCTTGGTGACTTCATAATAATTTGTTAAAACATATGATAGTAATAATGGTCCTTGGCAGAGCGGTAACACTGCGGATTTTCGATCTCAACTTGTGGAAATTAAAGTTCCGATCCCATGACTGACAAATTTGTCGACGGTTGCGATAAATCGCATTTAATAATTGGGGGCTCCAGCTTAAAGAGAAAAAAGTAATGATAACTAAAAATAAAATCTGTGTGCACCTCCCCACCATGTTGAACAACGTGGTGGGTGCTGATTTTGCACTCCACGGGGTTTGATTTGGGGGGAGGTGTGCACAAAATTTAAAAGTTATCACCATGATGTGGAAAACAGGAGGCCCCCGCCTCATGGTAAAAAAGACAGTAAGAATGATAGCCTTCCACAAGTCAAGGAAGAAAAATAGCCTCACTGAAGTGTAAACCATAAAAGGACATTCAGAATGAACTGTCAACAAGAAAGGAAAGAGCCTCATGAAGGGTACCCAATGAAAGAACAGTCAGAAAGAACTGTCAGGCAAAAAAAAAAATAGCCTCACTGAATGGTACCCCATGAAGGGACCCCATGGAACGGCAAATAAACTGGCAAAATAAAGGGACCCCATGGAACGGCAAATAAACTGGCAAAATGAAGGGACACCACGGAACGGCAAATTGCTCATCACTCTTACTGTCTATTTCTTGCTTTAATTTGAAACAGATATTTATTACATAATGAATTCCGAAAATATTAATGCAATTATTTCTGCGATTAAAAAATTACATGACGATGTTATAGAACTTTCTGATCAACTTGATCCTGAAAATAATCAAAAATGATTTTGAAATATTAGAAGAACGAAAATCTAAAGGAAGATACACACTAGCAGCCGAATACAGGTTTATTAAATTACTCCAACAAGCAATGAAACAATCGCTAGTTTATGTCGATGATGATATAAACGTCCAGCAATTCGTTCCACTCGCACAGGCGACTGAGAAAATTAGATCAGAGTTATCTCAAGAATATGAAACAAAATAAGATTGTGAGTGCACGTGTAAGACAGCAGAAAAAATTACGCACGATTGTAAACAATCGAATTGTAAACAATCGGATTGTGAAAATGAAAGTGAAAGTTGTAACACCGAATAATAGCGCGCTTTTTGACTATTGTCCCCCTATTATATCAGGGATTATATCAGGGTTCCAATCTAATTCTGATTATAACATTTATTTTCATTTTGATTCTGACTCTGATTCAGATTATAATATTTACTCAGACTGAGATTATAATATTTATTCTGATTCTGATTATAATATTTATTCCGTTTCAGATTATAATATTTATTCAAATTCAGAGTATAATTATTTTCATTCTGATTCTGATTCTGATTCAAATTATAATATTTATTCAGATTCGGAGTGTAATATTTATTTTTATTCTGATTCAGATTTAGATCATAATATTTATTCAGATTCAGATTATAATATTTATTTTGATTCAGATTATAATATTTATTTTGATTCTGATTCAGATTATAATATTTATTCAGATTCAGATTATAATATTTATTCAGAATCATATTTATTCAGATTCAGATTATAATATTTATTCAGTTTCAGATTATAATATTTATTCAGATTCAGATTATAATATTTATGTTGATTCTGATTCTGATTCTGATTCAGATTATAATATTTATTCAGATTACAATATTTATTAAGATTCAGATTCTAATATTTATTTTTATTCTGATTCTAATATTTATTCAGATTATAATATTTATTCAGCTTATAATATTTATTTTGATTCTGATTATAATATTTATTCAGATTATAATATTTATTCTGATTCTGATTCAGATTATAATATTTAGTTTTAGGCTGATTCTGATTCAGATTCAGATTATATTATTTATTTTTATTCAGATTATAATATTTATTTTTATTCAGATTCTAATAAGATTATGATATTAATTTTTATTCAGATTCAGATTACAATATTTATTCAGATATAATATTTATTTTTATTCAGATTCAGATTATAATATTTATTCAGATTCAGATTATAATATTTATTTTTATTCAGATTATAATATTTATTGTGATTTTAGGGGAATTCACAAAAATGAGTCAGGTCACGATCTCACACACAAACTTATCGTCAAAGATTCATCTCTAAAATCAAGAAGTGTCCGTGCTGGTCAGTAAGTCTGAAATGTATCCGTGATAATAGCGGATTATGACATTTCAGATAAACTGGATTAACAGGTACTGTCACAATTAAATATCCAGGTGGTACTTCGGGAGTAAATAAATATAGGATATATCCCTGCCGTGCCTGCCTGGATCTTTCAAGATCTACGGGATAACTGTCATCGATCGCATCACACACCAGATTGATTGCAATCATTGATGTAATATTGACAACACTTGCTGATACATTACGACCATCACCGTCTGGATTATTGTTATGGGTTAGAATACTCGTGGGAGGGGATATATTTCTCCATGATTCTAATATCTATGGAAAATTTTCATCAATGAAATCACTGACGGTTTTTGTCAACTCATCGGGGTTGAATCCTGGCATTATGAATGTTGGTAATTCTGCTTCTGTGATCGCATAGTGCCTGAGAAACAGCTGCTTAATTGTCGTCAAATAAGGATGTGAAATCTCGACGAAACCATTACCAGTAGCAATTACTGTTTCAGTAATAATCCGATTGGCATACTTGAGGCCGGATACAGCCTGGTTTAGATGCTGTACCGTTGCATTGATTTTGTTGCTTTAGATCGTCGTTGAGATATTCTAGTATGTAACTGGAAAACAACTGTCGCAGTTTGCTGCTTACTTGCTGATATTCAGGCTTAATGGTCCTAGGGGATGAGTTAATAAAATCTTCGTCGACATGCGGTTTTTCATTATCATCATATTTATATATAGTTTTTAATAATTTAGAAAGTCTTGTACCATCAATCGCAGTAAAATATGCCCTCGCATCATCCACTGGCTTGCCCTACAGGTCAACAATAATGCTGGGTTTTACCATATATTTCCATGAAAAAGTTTATCGATACTCTGGAAGGTTTAAGAATATTTGCTTATCTGATGAATAATCAGATCGTTGAGGGCGCGGTGGTGCTGGTGGTGCTGGTGGTGCTGGTGGTGGCACTTCTGGCCATCCTAACACAGTTCGGATGGACGACTGATATATATCGACGCTGTAGTCAGGTGTTGATATTTCTAACGCGGATGATAACGTTGGCTCGTGATCCGTGATAGCGATCTTAGATTCTTTTCCTGCGATAGATTTGATTCTGCGCTTGAACTCATTGTTGATCTCTGCCCGTAGGAATACCAACAACTTGACAATCGGGAGTTTCATCAGATTTATTTTTATACGCAAATATCAATGAATTATTGGCTTGCAACCCGCCGAACGACTTTAATCTAATATTTGGCCAGCTGTAATATACTCGCAATTGTGCTAGAGCTATTTCATTAGCTGGAATTGCCGTTGGAAAGCTTACGTCAAACTCAGGCTTGATTGCTCGCTGATACCATCGTAGTTGTTGGTGGTGTTGTATTAGCAACGATTTGTTCTCGCAATTGCCTTGATTGATCTTGCGACATTATTATTTAAGTCAGAGATCTAAATACCTGTCTTTGTCGGAGACGACGGCGTCTCTAATCATTGACTGTGTCCTTTTCGTTAGACAAGAGGGGTTGGTTTCCAGTTCCTTCATGACAAACCTTAATCATTTCTGCGAATTCCTGATCTGATATTATTCCATCATTGGCCCCTGATGATATTAGCGATGATAATTTAGCATGTGCTTGAGTTGCTGCCGATAGCAACGTTGTATATTCGTGTAATTTATCAGCCGCACACGATGATATCATTTTTTGCGATGATATTAAGAATATCAGCAGCACCAGTTATAACTGCAACACCAATTCCTATTACTCAGGGTCGGATTATCCATAGGGCAAAGTGGGCAACGTGCCCAGGTTTCCCGAGGCTCAAGGGGCCCCGTATATTATCGTCTGATTTCATAGGCAGTGTTGTTAATAGTACTGTAACCATATCTATGGACAAGGCAGAATAGCTATGGGGCCTCTACGTTGGCTGTGCCCAGGGCCCCCCAAAGGCCTTAATCCGGCCCTGCTATTACTGGTGCTATTGTGTGTGTGGCTGATAATTATCCGATTATAATTCCTGTTTCAACGACTACGGCGGATGCAGAGTACACAATTATGTCAGTAACAACTATACATCTACGGTATTTTTTTAAAAATTTTATTGTATGCGCATTGTTACGAATGTGTAATTTAATTACTTGTATGTCAATTTTAAATTCTTTTTTATTTTATTTTTGTATCATTACATTTTATTGTAATGGTTATTTTCACGGGATCTGATGTTTTTGAAAGAGATATTATGTTTATATAAAACGTAGTATGACTCGCATAAGCACGATTTTTGCATGCCTTGGTTTGTCGATTTAAGTAAACACTACGCGAAAACGATTGGTTATTGCCAAGGTCATTTTTCTGGCCCACGTGAAATTGCGTTGTTTATTGCGAAATAGCCACGCGTTCCATCGTGCACGCCTGAAGTGACGTCTTTGTTTAGTTTAAAAATACTCAGATTCCCGTGAAATATTCAGTCATACAATATATCTTCAAGAAGAAGGATATATTTCTATTAGGTGCCGTAAAGAGTTGTATTTTTACATCTTTGGAGCTCGAGATGGTTTATCATAGATGACAGCTTGTTTAGAAGTTCATCTATTTTTTTAGAATATAATAATTTATCCCCTGGAGAACTATACAAGTGACAAAGACATTCGATGGAAATTTATTCTAAATTGAAACATTAGAAGTTGTGGTTCAACGTGGAACTCTTGACATTCGTATAAAGACTTCACCTGACGTCATCATCCTCCATCTTGGAACGTCATCAAGATTCGAACCTGGATTCAGTTAAAACTATTTAGTGATAGGACTTGTATTTTTTCAGTACTAGGATAAATGTTTGGATTGTCTTCACAAACTGTAAGTCCTATTTTCTATTTCACCGTGTTTTCTAGGGAAATAAATTATTTTTGTTAAAACTTACAAAGCTTGTTGGTTTCACTCTTTTCTTTTTGTTACTTTTGAACAAGCCTATACGTAACATAAAGAAAATTGGGGGCTCGTCCGGGATATATGAAATTTGGCTAAATATTTCAGAAAATTGTTTTTTGAAATTTAAATTCCCCTAGTTTTTAAATCCCAAGTACTATTTTACATTTTGTTTGAAATCTTTAGTGAAAACAACAGGCTTTCATTCAAAATGTCATCAAAAGTGGAAATATTTCTTTCTAATCCAACTCAGGAGCAGTTGGATAGTCTGAATAAAGATGAGTTGCTTGAACTTGCCAGAAAGTATGATCTTTCTGAAGCAAAATCTTCCTTAACGAAACAAGAAATTTAAAAAATTTTGATTCAATATTTGGTAGAGAAGAATGTTTTTGATAAAAGTGTTTTGGCTTCGGTCAGTAAGTCGGTATCGGTCTCTGACATAAAAGTAATGGAAATAAAAATGAAATACAAAATGGAATTGGAGTTAAGGATGCTCGAGCTTCAGAAAGAGGAAAGAGAGAAACAAATGCTTTATGAAAAGGAGGAGAAAGAGAAGCAATTGCAATTGCAAGAGAAGCAATTGCAGTTACAATTTGAAGAGAAGAAGAAAGAGAGACAGGAGAGGAAGAGAGATAAACAAATGAAATTACAATTTGAAAAAGAGGAGAGAGAAAGACATGAGAGGGAGAAAGATAAAGAAATGAAATTACAATTTGAAGAGAAGGAGAAAGAGAGACAGGAAAGAGAAAATGATAAACAAATGAAATTACAATTAGAAGAGTAGGAGAGAGAGAGAGACAGGAGAGGGAGAAAAATAAACAGTTACAATTTGAAAAAGAGAAGGATGAAAGGGAATTTCAAATTAGAATGAAAGAAATTGAGCTGGCAAGAGAAAAGCATGATTCCACTTCACATACAAATTCAAGTTTTGACATCACAAACAATATTAGGTTAGTTCCCCTTTAAACGAAATGGAAGTAGACATATATTTTATTTATTTTGAAAAAGTTGCTGAAAATTTGAAATGGCCAAGGGAGCATTGGACTCAATTATTGCAATCTGTACTTTTTGGAAAAGCCAGAAATATCCATGCATCCCTGTCAGTACAACAGAGTTCTGACTATGATTTGGTTAAGGAGTGCATCTTCAGGGGTTATGCGTTAGTCCCTGAGGCTTATCGGCAAAAATTCAGAAACTATAAAAAAGAATCTGGACAAACTTATGTTGAATTTGCAAGAGAAAAAGAAGTTATTTGAGCGATGCTACTTAGCCGAGAAAGTTGAACATGATTATGAAAAAATCAAACAACTTGTGTTACTTGAAGAGTTTAAGAACTGTATCACTAATGACATTAAGAATCATTTTGAAGAGCATGACACTGAAACCTTGGAAAATGTTGCTCTTACTGCTGATAAGTACTGCTTAACTCATAAAGCTCCTGTTGTAAGCAAATCATTCACTCAGCAGTCTACTGGTAGAAAGGTATTTCAGCCTAATACGACTCCTCCTAAAACTCAATCTGGCACAACTTCTAAAAATCAAGCTTCTGATAAACTTGATTCAAAATCCTTGTCTCTTCCTACGTGTACCTATTGCAAGAAGAAAGGACACGTCATTTCTGATTGCTTTAAATTGAAATATAGGCATCAGAATCAAGATAGACCTATCCCAAATGCTCTTATTTCTAAGAGGTCAAGGTCAAGGTCATGTATTGAAAGCAATACATTTGCTGGGTCTAATAAACCCAGTCTGACTTTATTATGGAGAATTATGAACCATTCATGTCGAAGGGTTTATATCATTCTTGGGTGATTTGGCCAATCCTATCCCTATTAAAATTTTAAGGGATACAGGAGCTTCTCAGAGTCTTTTATTATAAGGTACTTTTTCTTTTTCTGAGAAGTCCTGTTCTAATGAAAGTGTTCTCATTCAGGGAGTAGAGTGCGGCTTTGTTAATATTCCTCTCCATTTTATAAATTTGTCATCAGACTTAGTTTCAGGACCTGTGACAGTCGGTATAGTATCTTCTTTACCCGTTGAAGGCATTAATTTGTTGCTAGGCAACGATCTAGCTGGAGATGAGGTTGTGGTTAATCCACTTGTAACTGACAAGCCTTCCTTGGATCAGAAAATTGATCCTATTGAAAAAGAATACCCTGAGTTATACCCAGCTTGTGCAGGTACCAGAACTATGGCAAAGAAAGCTCTTGACAATGATTTTGATAAGGAAAATATTCCTTTAGCTGACACATGTATTGGTCAGTCTTTTGATGAGGTCACTTTCACTTCTAATTTGGATCAATCAAAAGTTATTGATCACAGTGATCCTCTTTTAAATACTCATTCTCTTTTATCTAATCAGCGTGACAAACGACAATCACTTGTCGTCGAACAGGAAAATGATCCTGAGATCTCCTGTTTGTTTCAGAGAGCCATTAGTGAAACTGAAGCCATTGAAGTACCTGTCTGTTACCTGTCTGTTATTTCATTAAAAATGGAATTCTTATGAGAAAATGGAGACCTCCCGAGGTACCTGCTAGTGACGAATGGTCAGTGAACTACCAGATTGTAGTTCCAAAATCTTAGACAGGAAATACTTAGTTTGGCCCATGAAACTCCTCTGGCTGGTCATTTAAGGATAAATAAAACTTATCACAAGATCTTGACTCACTTTTATTGGCCAAAAATCAAAAGTGATGTCTGTAAATTTTGTAGATCTTGTCATACTTGTCAAATGGTAGGAAACCCCAATCAGAAGATACCTAAGGCTCATCTACAACCTATTCCTGCATTTGACGAACCATTTAGCAGAATAATGGTAGATTGTGTTGGTCCCTTACCTAAGACCAAGTCAGGCAATCAATATTTGTTGACCATTATGTGTGCGTCAACAAGATTCCCAGAGACGATTCCTTTGAGGACTATCAAAACCAAAACCATAGTTGTTGTTGTTGTTGTTGTTGTTGTAGGGTTTAACGCCATTTTTCAGCACACGATAGGCTATACATGGCGGCCAGTATAATTGGTGGAGGAAGAACCCTGGAAAACCCCGAGAAGAACCACCGACCCACGAGAAGCTACTGGCAGGCTTTCTCACGTGCCCACGTTAGCCGAGCCTGAGACTCGAACTCACGCATACAGAGGTGAGATGGCAGTGATCCGTAACGGTGAGCGCTTTAGACCACTCGGCCACTCGGGGTCCATAACCATAGTAAAAGCTTTGATAAAGTTTTTTACTCAATTTTGCCTTCCCAAATCTGTCCAATCGGATCAAGGGTCAAATTTCATGTCTGGAATTTTTGTAGCAGGCTATGCACGAATTAGGCATTCAACAATTAAAATCTTCTGCTTATCACTCTGAGAGCCAAGGGGCTTTAGAAAGATTTCATCAGACTTTAAAGAATATGATTGGAGCTTATTGCTTTCATACGAACAAAGAGTGGGATGAAGGCATTCATTTACTTTTGTTTGCTGTTAGGGAGTCCGTTCAAGAATCTTTAGGATTCAGTCCCTTTGAACTAGTTTTCGGACATACTGTGCGTGGACCTTTGAAATCGTTGAAAGAGAAACTTCTTTCTAATGAAGATACTGATCTCAATCTTCTTGACTATGTTTCTGATTTTAAGTACAAGTTGTCAAAGGCTTGTGAGGTCGCAAGAGCAAATCTGCACTCTACTCAGTCCAGAATGAAATCAAGATATGATAAAAACTCAAGGGATAGAAGTTTTCAGCCTGGTGATAGAGTTCTAGCTGTCTTGCCCATTCCACAAAATCCCCTTCAGGCCAAGTATTATGGTCCAAACACGGTTGAAAAGAAAGTAAATGATTTCAATTACATCATAAATACTCCTGGTAGGAGAAAATAAAAACAACTTTGCCACATTAACATGTTAAAGGAGTATATTGAGAGAGATAGCCAAGTAAATTATGCAATTAATTTAGTTGTACCTGTCCCACCAACTGAGGATTTAAGTGAAGAAATTCAATTGGACACTGTTGATCTTGGAGCAACAAATCTTCTGAATTCAGAAATTATGAAAGATCTGGACCAGAAACTTTTACATTTACACCAGCCAGAAAGGAATGAACTTGAACAGTTATTATTCGAATATGAGTACTTGTTTCCTGATATTCCTACAAGGACAGACAAAATTTTTCATGACGTTGAAATCGTAGATTCAAAACCTGTGAAACAACACCCATGCAGGATGAACCCTCTCAAACAGGAATACTTGAAAAGGGAAATTCAGTATTTGCTGGAGAACGATTTCATAGAGCCCAGTAAAAGAGATTGGAATTCACCATGCATACTTGTTCCGAAACGGATAAAACTTTCCGTATGTGCACTGATTATAGGAAGGTGAACAGTGTGACAAAAACAGATTCATTTCCATTACCAAGAATCGATGATTGTATTGATAAAATTGGAAATGCCAAATATGTCACCAAATTTGACCTTCTGAAAGGATTTTGGCAAATTCCACTTACGGAAAGAGCGAAAGAAATTCGGCATTTGTGACTCCAGATGGACTCTATCAATATAAAGTAATGCCGTTCGGGATGAAGGGTTCTCCAAGTACCTTTCAACGTTTGATGAATATGATTACCTCTGGTCTAGATAACTGTGATGCTTACATCGATGATGTCATCATCTACAATGACATCTGGAAAGAACATCTAGCCACGATTTGGAAATTCTTTGAAAGACTCACTGATGCAAATTTGTCAATCATTTTATCTAAAAGTGAGTTTTGCCGTGCTTGTGTAACTTTTCTAGGACATATTTTGGTACATGGTCAAGTTAAACCTATTGATGCTAAGGTTAAAGCTATCTCTGATTTTCCTGTGCCTGTCAGTAAAAAGCAACTGATGCGATTTTTGGGTATGGCCGAATACTATTAAAAGTTTTGTTCCAATTTTTCTAATATTGCTGAACGTCTGACAAACTTGTTAAGTAAGAAAAACAAGTTTCTTTGGACTGAAAAATGTCAGGAAGCTTTTGATAGGTTAAAAGCCATACTCAAGAGTGCGCCGGTTCTCACAGCTCCAAATTTCAATAAATCTTTCAAATTATCTCTGGATGCAATTGATGTTGGGGTTGGAGCAGTATTGATTCAAGAAGATAGAAATGGTGTTGATCACCCAGTGTGCTATTTCTCTAAGAAATTAAATAAGCACCAAAGAAATTGCTCAACAATCGAGAAGGAATGTTTGACTTTAATATTGGCATTACAGCATTTTGAAGTTTACATTAGTTCAGCTCCTCCGATTATTGTGTTTAGTGATCACAACCCCCTTACTTTCATCGACAAGATGAAAAATAAAAATCAAAGATTATTAAGGTCGAGTTTGTTTTTGCAGGAATATAATATTGACATCAGGCACATCAAAAGAAAAGACATTTTGATTGCAGATGCACTTTCCCGTGTATAGAAATATTATTTTATGTACACTTTGTATAATTCATAAGAGTTCTTCTTATGTAATTTTCTTTACCTCATGTATAGTTTACATATGGTAAAAAGAAAGCTTTATTACATAAATCTTTCTTTTTTCTTATGGGGGAAAGTGTTACGATATGTAATTTAATTATTTGTATGTTAATTTTAAATTCTTTTTCATTTTATTTTTGTATCATTACATTTTATTTTAATGGTTATTTTCACGGGATCTGATGTTTTTGAAAGAGATATTATGTTTATATAAAACGTAGTATGACTCGCATAAGCACGATTTTTGCATGTCATGGTTTGCTGATTTAAGTAAACACTACGCGAAAACGATTGGTTATTGCCAAGGTCATTTTTCTGGCCCACGTGAAATTGCGTTGTTTATTGTGAAATAGCCACGCGTTCCATCGTGCACGCCTGAAGTGACGTCTTTGTTTAGTTTAGTTTAAAAATACGCAGATACCCGTGAAATATTCAGTCATACAATATATCTTCAAGAAGAAGGATATATTTCTATTAGGTGCCGTAAAGAGTTGTATTTTTACATCTTTGGAGCTCGAGATGTTTTATCATAGATGACAGCTTGTTCAGAAGTTCATCTATTTTTTTTAGAATATAATAATTTATTCCCTGGAGAACTATACAAGTGACAAAGACATTCGATGGAAATTTATTCTAAATTGAAACATTACAAGTTGTGGTTCAACGAGGAACTCTTGACATTCGTATAAAGACTTCACCTGACGTCATCATCATCCATCTTGGAACGTCATCAAGATTCGAACCTGGATTCAGTTAAAACTATTTAGTGATAGGACTTGTATTTTTTCAGTACTAGGATAAATGTTTGGATTGTCTTCACAAACTGTAAGTCCTATTTTCTATTTCACCGTGTTTTCTAGGGAAATAAATTATTTTTGTTAAAACTTACAAAGCTTGTTGGTTTCACTCTTTTCTTTTTGTTACTTTTGAACGAGCCTATACGTAAAGCATTAGCGATATTTTTCAGTTGGGTCTTCCACAAACACGCTTGCTCAAATCTGAAACGTTGAACGTCAAATGGCGTTACTGGCGATTGGTTCATTATGTAGATTACTAACACTCTGAGTAGGTGGTATATTGGCGACGAATTCAATACACCAATAATACAATATGCCGAGGCCTTTTTCTTCGGATTCCACCACGAATGTTTCCTCGTCATTTTGCTTTAATATCACTAACATAGATCCAGAAGATCCGTTAACTGGATAACGCCGTGAAATTGTGGTAGATATTGCAAATGTTGAAACGCCGATTATTGAGAACCTGTACATGCCATTAATCTTAGCGGTATGTTTGATGGATTTATTGAGTGGTGTCCATAATGCTGATCCACACGCTACTGTATATACTACACCATCGGTAATCTTTTTGATGTCAGAGAGCTTCATGTCGATGACTGCTGGACTCCCAAAATATTCACAAGGACTCTATTTGTGTTTCTACAAAAATTTGTAAACGCGATTACATGATTAGCATATTCAGATCGAAATGTGGTAATTCCATCATTGATTGTCATTAACGAAGTCATCATCAGGATGTTGCGGTCGTCCTCGTAAATCATCGTTGCAGCGTTGTCGTTTGATTCTGCTTCTCCAAGACCAGTAATTTTATTATTAGCCGTATTGAGAGAACCAGTCATTGCATCGCCAGTTTTAAGTAGTATATGGGGTTACCGTAGCGTCAATGGGAATTAGCATTACAGACCCCCCCTGGGCCTGTATAGCGTCAAGAAATAAAATCTCACCCTGGGCCTGTATAGCGTCAATGGAAAATTGGGTAGAGGGACTAGCACACCCTGGGCCTGTATAGCGTCAATGGAAATTTTTGTAGAGCGGCGACTAGTAGACTGTGGGTTTGTATAGCGATAAGCGACAGGTGGCATGACGTCACACTGGTAACAATGTAGCAAAAAGAGAAGTACTGTGACGTCAGGCTACCTGAGAGAGGGTTATAGACAAACACGAATCAAGAGAGTTCGTGTTTTTAGTAGAGGAAGGGTTTTATATATATATTCGTTTAGGTTGGAGACAAAATGAAAATTAAGATCTTTTCGAGGCATTGGAAGTGGCCCTGAAAAGGGCCTTTGGGTTCTTCTTCTTCTTTTATCTTCTCCAGTTCTTCCACCAGTTCCTGACTTTTTGAATAATTCCTTTCTTCTTTTCTTCTTTGGGCATCCAGTCAGGATGTCCGAGAGCTCTGAATTTTTGTTGGATTTTCATCCAGTTCTGATTTAGTTTCTCAAACTCTTCTTTCTTCTTTTTGTTTTCCTTTTCCTTCCTCTCTTTTGCCCACGTCTCCTTGATCTTCTTTACTTCTTCTTCCAATACCTTTTTCATCCGGTCTTCCGCTTTCTTTACATTTTCTAAGCCTTTTTCTACAAAAGACCATTCTGTTAAAATGAATGTGTCTTCCAAAAAACACCTTATTTTGGTGACAACATCAAGGGTCTGCTTCAATGTGCCTACTCTGACATATTTTGGATAGTTGAAGCCTCTCAACTTATCTGCTTCCTCCACTATTATGCCTTGTAGTTCATAACTTGCTACTTTCATACTTGTCATAAAGTCTAGGCTGACTTCAAACCTCCACTCCATTTGAAGTCTTTCCACCACATGGACTCCATCTATCATACACCACCAACTGTCTGTCAACTTGTTAAAAAGATCCATCTTGTATTCTGTGTTGAATGGCGCGAATGACGAACGCTATACTTTTATATACTTCAAGCACGGACGTGAAGGAAAACATACCTTACACTCACTTCACATACAATTTATTATCCTCGCCAACGAACGAGTAAGCATAAAACACACAAATATACTATCCTCACCAACGAACGAGCAAGCATAAAACACACAAATATACTATCCACACCAACGAATGAGCAAGCATAAAACACACAAATATACTATCCACACCAACGAACGAGCAAGCATAAAACACACATACTATCCTCACCAACAAACGAGCAAGCATAAAACACACACAATATACTATCCTCACCAACGAACGAGCAAGCATAAAACACACAATTTACTATCCTCACCAACGAACGAGCAAGCATAAAACACACATACTATCCTCACCAACGAACGAGCAAGCATAAAACACACACATTATACTATCACACCAACGAAGGAAGAGAATAAAAACACACACCCATATACTATCCACACCAACGAACGAGCAAGCATAAAACACACATACTATCCTCACCAACGAACGAGCAAGCATAAAACACACAAACATACCATCCACACAATCGGGATGAGAAAAAAAACATATTATATACTATCCACACCAACGAACGAGCAAGCATAAAACACACACTATACTATCCTCACCAACGAACGAGCAAGCATAAAACACACATTATAATATCACACCAACGAAGGAAGAGAAGAAAAACACACACCCATATACTATTCACACCAACGAACGCGCATGCAAACACACACACACACACACACACACACACACACACACACACACACACACACACACACACACACACACACACACACACACATTAGTAAAGAGTGAGTGTTTATATTCACACTACACTACATTCACACTAATTGGCAAATTGAATAGGTTCTCTTTTCTAGAGATCTGGTTAGCCCTGAGAAGGGCTGTTTTTTAAAACTTCAGATGCACCTGGCTAATGGTGACATCTCCCAGGCCGGGCACCACAGACGCATCTTCTACTCCAATCATTTTCCCAATTCACATTTGTGACTGGGAGTGCAGAGGCCTCTTGAGTGGCTTCAGAACCCCAATCTTCAGTTTCTGGGATTCTGAACACTTCCCTCTGTGCTCTCCTATACCAGAACCGGGGATGTTGTTCTTGTTGTTGTGGTTGCACTCTTAGGTTTTCAATTTGGGGAACCGTAGGTCTTTGTGCTGGTACAGTTTGCCGTACTGCTACTGGTTGTGGAGGCGTTGGTGTCCTCACCTCAGGTTTGACCTCACATTGAGGCCTAAGGAATAGGTGAGGTAGTATCCCTCGCTTCTTTTCCTTCTCCTCTTCTTTCTTCTTTTTTTCCTTCTCTTCCTTAAGTCTGTCACTTTCTGCAAGCGCCTCCATAGCCAGCTCATCCAGGAGACGCCTGGCATGCTCCAGGTGCATCTGGAGTTCTAGTAGTTTTGTTAGTCTACTCATTTTGTTGCAGCTGCTACGTCAACGTGGGTAACCAGACTGACGATCGCACCAATTTATATACTTGAAGCACGGACGTGAAAGTAAACATTCCCTAGCACTCAGATTTACCATCACATGTAACACGCGGACTTAAAAGAAGCACTCACGTTGACTTTTTTACTTTTTACTTACAAACACAGGCAGACACGATTGGACAAGACAGAGAAACGAAGTGCTTATAGGCACACTTCTATTTTTTTTAAACATACAAACACACAAATATTTTGTCTTACTGACAAAAGAAACGAAGTGCTTATAGACACACTTCTATTTTCTAATGACAAATTTTGGCAAATTGAATGAGTATGTCTTTTCGAGAGTATTGGGTAGCCCTGAAAGGGCTGTTTTTTTTGTGTTCACGGAAGTAATGGCAATCTTTTTTTACTGTCTAAGATTGCGTCCCCGTCTGGCAGTAGGCTTTCCTATTGGATACGGTCTGCTTCTGCGAAAAGAGAAAGAGAATTCTTTGGTGTCTACTCGACAGTCCCCAAAACCTCTGTCTGGTTCTTGCTGCTGCTGCTGCTGCTGCTGCTGCTGCTGCTGCTGCTGTTGTTGTTCTTCTCTCTGCTTCTTCTGAAGTCTGTATTTCTCAGTCCATTCTTCTTGTTCTTTTTTAATTTCCTCTCTAAACATCTCTTCTATCACACCTTGGACTGTGGAGAGCATCCTAACATTCTCTATTTCTTCAGGCTTCGGTATCAGGTTTAGCCTGACACGATGTAAATTGACGTAAGCTTCGTTCAGCTGGGCGAGTCTGGAAGGCATCTTCATAAGTTGACGAGTCAACGGTGAATGGTCAGACTGGAGACCCACCCGCTTTATATGGTTCAAACGCGGACGCGATAGAAAACATCCCTACTTGGTTTTAGTGTCGGAATGCTATGATAGCGAATGTCATGATGAGGGATAGAAAGAAGTCAAAGAGCATATATTCACAGTGTTTTTTTTTGAAAACAAACGACAGACACATTTTTTCAAAACACAACATTTTTTTATTCAAGTAACAAGTAACAAGTCATAAGTCACAAGTAACAAGTAACATCAAACAAATTATTTTTGACAAGGTTGACAACGTTGTGAAATCATGTGAGATTTCCATTGATGGAAGTCATGAGGCCATTGATGTACACTACGTTTTCTAGCTAAAGACAAAAGATAACTATAATGGTCACAAAACCATCGATCTATTTTCTCATCGTTTCTAGAAGAGTGACGATCAAAATAAGTCACTAAATGTTCAAAAGGATATCCAAGACTGCGTTGATGAAGAAAATATACACAATATTGTCCACACACCATGGAATCTGTGCCTTGTAATTTCACATTATTGTATCGTGTCGTCTGGGCATTTCTTCTCATAAAGTCAATGATATCGTCTTCCAAAGGGGGTAATCCTTACGAATCAAAATATTCCACACAATTCTCTTGAGGGAAGTAGACGGCAACCCAGTGAGTGCCTGGAAGATGACTTTCGTCCGTGTTGATGACATAAGCTTGATGGTCTTTAGGTTTGCGATGAGGTAGTTCATCTTTAGCGCACGCGACAGGATTCCAAGAAGCAGTATACGAACTATTGTTCAAAAGGTAATAAAGTTCCCAGGTATCCATTTTCTGTTGTGTTGTTTTTGTTTTTTTCACAGGTAATGATAAGTCATCAATTCAATTCTGACTTTTTGTTTGAAACAATCTGTCAAATATCCGTTTCTTTGCCTTGTCTCCGCACTCTGGGCTAAGAGAGCTTCGATGCGATAGATCTCTAGAGTAGTCAGTGGAGGACAGGAATGATCACGCAAGCCTTTATACCACTCATGCAACACGGTTTCTTCTGAGATGAGACTCCAAGCGTCGTCCAGATACTCGTCCAATTTTACTTCTTGACTCATCATCATACATTTATCGTGTTGAATTTGACTGGGATGATCGTTTTGACATC
>JAECUM010057092.1:0-38691 GCA_016617855.1 Megalonaias nervosa
AAATCAAAATTATTTTTATTTCATTTTTGCATCATTATATTTTATTATGATGATGATTATGCTCACGGGATCTGATACTTTTGAAAGAAACATTGTGTTTATTTAGAACATAAATATGACTCTCAGCTTGCGTAAGCATTATTTTAGATTGCCGACTGGATAAACAACCGGCATGAACGATTGGTTATTGGCCAAAGTATTTCCTGGCCCACGTGAAATTGCATTGTTTATTGCGAAATATCCACGCGTTCTTCATGCGCGTGTATAAAACGACGTTTCAGTTCGTTTTAAAAACACTCAGGTCCCTGTGAAATAGTCAGAGTCTTGCTTATACCTTGAAAAGATGGTATTATTTTTCTTGTGCTGGAAAGAGTTAATTTTTCTTTACATCTGTAGAGATCGAGATGTGTCTAGATGACAGCTAAGGAGTACATCTACTTTAAAATAATAATTTATTTTTCCCTGGAGAACTACACAAGTGGTTTAGGACAAAGCCGTTCAGTGAAATTCATTCTAAATTGGAATAGTACAGTACAAATTGTGGTTCAACGTGAAATTTTGGACATTTTTGTAAAGACTTCATCTGACGTCGTCGTTCTCCATCTTGGAAGAGTCGAACCTGGATTCAGTTAAAATTATTTAGTGATAGGACTTGTATTCTTTCAGAAATTAGGATAAATGTTTGGATTTTCTTCACAAACCATGAGTCCTATTACATAATTTCACCGTGTTTTCTAGGGAAATAAATTGTTTTTGTTAAAACTTACAAAGCTTGTTGTCTTCACTCTTTTCTTTTGTTACTTTTCAACGAGCCGATACGTAACAAAAATAAAATTGGGGAGCTCGTCCTTGGGATATTTGAATTTGGCTAAAGTATTTCAGAAAACATTTTTTTTTTTTTTTAAATATAAGTTCTCCTAGTCTTCAAATCCCAAGTACTATTTTATATTTTGTTTGAAATCTTTAGTGAAAACAACAGGCTTTCTTTCACAATGTCGTTATCAAAAGTGGAGAGTTTTCCTTCTAGTCCAACTCAGGAGTAGTTGGATAGTCTGAAAAAAAGATGAGTTGCTTGAACTTGCCAGAAAGTGCGATCTTTCTGAAGCAAAATCTTCCTTAACGAAAAAAAAAATTAAAAACATTTTGATTCAATATTTGGTAGAGAAGAATGTTTTTGATAAACAGTGTTTTGGCTACGGTCAGTAAGTCGGTATCAGACTCTGACAAAAATGTAATGGAATTAAAAATGAAATACAAGATGGAATTTGAGTTAAGGAAGCTCAAGCTTCACAAAGAGAAAGAACAAATGCAGTTGCAATTACAAGAGAAGTAACTGCGATTGCAATTTGAGAAAGAAGATAAAGATAGACAGAAAAGAGTGAATGATAAACAAATGAAATTACAATTTGAGAGAGAGAGAGAGAGAGGCCTTCGTGTTTATTTAGAACGCAAATATGACTCTCAGCTTGCGTAAGCATTATTCTAGATTGCCGACTGGATAAACAACCGGCATAAACGATTGGTTATTGGCCAAAGTTATTTCCTGGCCCACGTGAAATTGCATTGTTTATTGCGAAATAACCACGCGTTCTTTGTGCGCGTGTATGAACTGACGTTTTAATTCGTTTTAAAAACACTTAGATCCCTGTGAAATAGCCAGAGTCGTTCTTATACCTTGAGAAGAAGGTGTTATTTTTCTTGTGCTGTAAAGAGTTTATTTTTCTTTACATCTGTAGAGCTAGAGATGTGTCTTGTTATAGATGACAGCTATAGGAGTTCATCTACTTTTTAAATAATAATTTATTTTCCACTGGAGAACTGCACAAGTGGTTTAGGACAAAGCCATTCAGTGAAATTCATTCTAAATTGGAATAGTACAGTACAAATTGTGGTTCAACGTGAAATTCTGGAAATACTTTATCTGACGTCATCGTCTTCCATCTTGGAACGTCATCAAGAATCGAACCTGGATTCAGTTAAAATTATTTAGTGATAGGACTTGTACTTCTTCAGTATTATGTTTGGATTTTCTTCACAAACCGTAAGTCCTATTTCATATCTTCACCTTTTCACTGTGTTTTCTAGGGAAATAAATTATTTTTGCTAAAACTCACAAAGCTTGTTGTCTTCACTCTTTTCTTTTGTTACTTTGTTACGAGCCATCCGTAACAATATATATATATATACGTTTACATTATCTAATTTGGGCTAACATTCTACAGAAGATATGTAAGTGCATGACAATATTAACATTAATTCTTACTAACGACTAAAATGTTCTCTTCCAATGTGAACATAATGTTTGTTAATTGTTACATTCATTGTTAATAAATCTGCTTTCGCAAGACAGAAAATGTATTCTTCTCCTGAACCAAGTTGATAATACACGATAGAGAAGCAGATTAGCATAGAGTGAAAAAAAAGAAACATACACAAGTGAAGTACACACATTCTTCGGACCAGTCACTACTAAATCGCTTCAGCAAACGTACATTTATTCATCGTAAAGTACACGAGTAAGAGGCAAAAGAAAAGAAATATTTGTTGTACTCTATATGAAATAGCTCCATATATACACGCACCACATCAATTGTGTATAGATATGATTCAAAACTATTATTTTTGTCATTTTTTCATAATTATGTCTACAAAGTAAAGCAATGAATATTAACCCGTTGAAAGACGTAACAATAACATTATGAGCAAATAGTTTGTACAAACATGAACGATACAAACATCACTGAATTATAAGGACTATTTAGTTGTATTTTCAATAACCTTTAGTGTTCACTCTAAATGTCAGAAAATATTTTCGATACTTTAAACTGTACCTTTTAGTTTGACAGGAAAAACTGTGGACATCCTGTAATGGAACAGGAAGAGATACCACTAGTTTCACACTTTTTAATTTTTTTTTTTTTTTTATTTTTTTTACAGTCATGCTGCATTTTGCTTCGTTATATTTTGTGAACGTATGACTTATTCACACATCCGTACTTTCTAATGTGGCCAAGAACTCTTCTGAAATAAATCGATAATAAACGACATCTAGAAAGATACATAAGCAAGATATAGAAAATCAAACACACACACACACATATGAAATAACATCATCTTGGGACCTAATAAACATTAACTCACTTAGATATAAACTAATTTCTCATAACTCATTGAAGTCAGAGGCAAACGAAAATGGAAGATGTAGTATTGCTCTATGCGAAGCAGTACCATAGCTGCTTATATCAGAACAATTATGTGTAAGTCCCATTCAAAGCCAAATTGTAATGTCATCAATATGTCTACTACGTAAAAGAATGTACACTAGTCCATTAAAAGACGTAAAAATAAATTTATGCGCACATTTTGTGTTGTTAAATGGTTAAGGATACAAGCCAAACAAATTGCAATGGCTGTCTTAAATATTTAGAAGCCTTTGCAACAATCTTTAGAGTGGTCACTATAATTCAGAAAAAGTTTTCGCAATACTTTCAATTCTACATTTTAGTGCAGCAAAAGAAATTGAAGATACCCTGTAGTAGAACAGGTCAAGATATCACTTGTGTCACTTTTCCTTAACTTTGATGCTTTTATTATAAAACATAATTTTTAATTGGCATTTGCCTTTGTTATGTTCTCTGAATATATGGTTTATTAACCATACAGTTGCTTTGTAAAATGATTATTTTATTCTTTACTAGTTTACTTAAAAACGGCTCATATATAGAACACTGGGTTATCTCATTAAGATATGTACAAGTAACTTTGTTTAGCGTATCCTTAGTCGTAATGGCATCGAATATAGACAAAGATTAATCAAAATTTCTTGAGAACTACCTCCTCTTTGATGTAACAAATTCAGCTAATATCACGCATATTGTTTAGGTTATACGTAGTCGTTTTGTGTCATGGTACTATTAGTATTATACTTGGATTACAATTTGTTCGAAAAAATCAAACTTTTGTAGAGTTAACGGATCTTAACCTATTTCACAGTTTTGAATCAAAATGTTTCAAAACTACAACTTCTAGTTTGATAACAAGTTCAACCAATACAATAATAATAATAATAATAATAATAATAATAATAATAATAATAATAATAATAATAATTATTATTATTATTATTATTAGTAGTAGTAGTAGTAGTAGTAGTAGTAGTAGCAGTAGTAGTAGTAGTAGTAGTAGTAGTAGTAGTAGTAGTATTGTCATTATAATTTTAACAATAAAATATGATCCTGCATTTTACCAGGGTGACCTAGTTTACATAATAGTCATATAACTAACATTTAGAGATGCAGCCGGTATGTAAATTTGCAATGTTAACATCTGCTACATGAAATAAGACACATATAGCATACGCTAATATATATATATATATATATATATATATATATATATATATATATATATATATATATATATATATATATATATATATATATATATATATATATATGCAATACACTCACTACAAAACAGTGCAAACTAGTATGTAACTAGCCTGAGCGCGTTCGACTCTTAATGAGTCTTTTTAAAAAGCAAATACAAAATATAGACAAGACAAACAAATAAAACAGAAGAACCGTTGTGTTTGCAAAACGTTTTTGCAAAATATAGACAAGACAAACAAATAAAACAGAAAAACCGTTGTGTTTGCAAAACTTTTTTGCATGATTATAACTTGTTGCGGATGCTGGAAGATATTATATATTTTTCTAGTGGCCACAATTTCAGTGACATAACACTTATTGCAATTGCAATTGCTCATAACCCCAACCGGAGTTCCGAAACCAGGAAACAAAAGGAATCTTACTGGATAAGCCGCCTTAGAACATTGACACCAAGCGGTTTAAACCAAGAAGACTAGAAAACAACAGCCATTCAGAGATAAAATTATCTTTCTGCAGCCGACACATTTTCTTTTAAATAATTCTCTAAATTTGGTTATTAGTCACCCAGTAACCTATAATTACTATAAAAAAAATGAAATATCCGAATATACTTTACATAAAAAAACAGATGTCGCTATGGCTCATCGATTTCTAGTTCAATACAAAATATCTTCCAGCATCCGCAACAAGTCATAGTCATGTAAAGTTTTGCAAACACAGCGGTTTTTCTGTTTAAATTTGTTTGTCTTGTCTATGTTTTGTTTGACATAACCGTACATAAAAACGCCAATCAGAACCTTAACTGAGATGTTCAAAAATCGGCTCGACAATGCCAGTAGGTCTGAGGAAAAGATAATGACGTATGATATTCAGCGACGGAGTTACTTGATTTTACAGCACACATATGAAATCTTTTGCTTCAATTGTTGGGCACTTTTTACCAAAAAGAAATAGTAAGCTCACAACAATGCCGTGGACTGCAAGGTATAAACCGCTCAACCATGGTTCAGCCATTAAAATAAGTATAATAGGTTAATGTGACCTACAGTCATTAAAATAAGAATAATAGGTTAACGTTTCCTATATTTACTCATTGGTGTATAGTATCATCTATGAAGAATACACCTATAAGATTTTATGGCTAAACACACAATGGTGTTAGGGTGTCAGTGCAGATCAGTTAAGAAAATAAGAATACAAAAACTATTAAAAAGTCATCAAATTCAATGCAATTGGACAAGCGATAAATGTGGGTCCTTGTGCCCTAATTCTGTCATGAAGTGTGACTATACCCATCGCGGTTCGTTACTACGGAGAACGTGAGCCAAATTCAGATTCGTAACGTAATCTGTGGAGCGTGGTTACATGTCACAGTAATTTGGATTGCTTGTTTTCTAAACACATTTATTATACTATTTTGTAACGAAACTAAATTAGAGAATCACATGTGGATTATATGTGGGCATTACAATGTAAAGGTACAGCATAGTCATAGCTTGTACAAATGGTATAAGCAAATGACTATTGTCTTGGCTTAGCTTATGATATTTTGACTTTTAGGATAATGCCTGACAAGGGCAAGAATCCATGTCTGGTTTTTAAATGTCCTTTTCCAGTTCGTGTAAACGGTTTGAGCATTCATTTAACTTTGCTTGCAATGACTTCAACATCTGTAATGAGTTAATGTTGGCATATAAATCTTTCTCAATACGTATCATACATGCACGAGTTGATGATATTATTTGTACAGCGTCTTGATTCAGTTCAGTAAGCCATTTGCTATAATGACTTGTAAAGGAATCAGTTATGAAGTTTTGCAGTCTTTTTTCCGATACAAGTGTATCTATAGCTTTTTCAGTCGTTTTTGTCATCTTTTTTATGGATTTTTTCTTGCCGTGGGCAAATAGATCGATAGCCCGGTTAAATCCTGGGATTAGACCAACCACATGAACAACAAGCGCAACAGTAATCCAAATGGGAGATGAGGCAAGAACAATCGTAATGCCCATGCTAGATATGATGTCGTTTTCATCTGAACTAAGGCTTCCACTTTGGCCTGAACGTTTAAAGAAGCTGAAACCGAGTTCAAGGTTATTTAATTTACCGAGACTAGAGTCAATTTCGGATTGCAGTTTCTTGCAATTATCTGTAATTCTGACTGATGCCTGCTTTAATGGGCCAGTATCTGCCGTGGCCCACTCCAAAATAGCATCTTGAATCCGTGCTTTAATTAGCGAAGGTCCAGCTTCTCGTAGTTTACTTATTTCTGGAACACAGCTGGTCCAGTCGAAGTGTTTTCTTTGCGTATCTGCACTTTTTAAATATTCCTCCAGGTCTTGTAATAGCGATTTCTCTTCTTGGCCGAGCATTGCCTGAAGCTCACTGCACTATACAAACGTAATAATAATAATAATAATAATAATAATAATAATAATAATAATAACAGTAAAAAATATAGTTCACTGCAAATCTGTATATTCGATCATATTTGTTTTGGTTATGTTTAACTACTCTACTTTCAAATATGATCTATGGATAAGACATTTCTACTATTGGTTTGCACGTTCTAAGACTTAGAAAAATCAGTTTGCAAGGTTCAGATGATCTGTCATGTCGTGAACAGTATAGGATGAGTCGCTATAAATAATGCATGCATATGCGATCATAATGTCAAGATTATTGCTTTCGAGAAACGCGGAAGTAAATATAAAATAATATGAATAACTGAATGAATAATGCAAACAATGTACTCATGCACGTATAATACGCCCTCTCTTGCATTCTGACCATGTGATTGAAATGTGTTCACCATGATGTATCAATCCAATACATTGCATCTAGTTGTCTATAGCTTTAGCTAATATAAGCAATAACTAGGAATCGCACGGTGATTGGCTAGTAAACCTTTTTGATTCCATCAGAAGATATCCATACCTTTTGTGAAGTGTTGAAGAAACTCATTGATAAGACAAGACTATATGAAGTCACACAAGTGTATCATAGGCTATATTCTCTCTCTGCTGGAAAAGGCAATTAACTCTGGCAAATGAAAAACTAGGTTTCTGATATTTTCATCACATATACAGGCTAGATGGATTATAACATCGTCCAACGTCCAGAAGTCAAGCCTAAAGCTGTGGACAAGTTACCTCAAAACTATAATAAATAATTATGATCGAATGTAGGTTTATGCATCGCAATAATATCTAGGATAAGTTCGATACTTGTCAATTAACTACAACAAAGGAATGAAAAAAAAGATTTTTGATTAGCTTGTTTTCTCCTTAGTAGAGTATAGCCCTAGTTCACTTGCGGCATAAAAAGGTACAAATAATAATACAAAGAAAACGGTTCCTTTGCTCAAGGCCTAGTTGAAACACCCGGCATAGGATTTAAGGTAAAAGTATGCATTATAACTTAGCGCGAACAAACCATCACGTTGTTTTTAGACCATTCATTGAATGTTATCAGTTTTTACTAACTTCTTCTGGACTTTCTGGGTTGTATAAAATTCAAGATTCGTATCCTCTCAAGTATCCATGAACTCACAAAAGCTCAGTTGACAGATAATCAAGTTCGTAATAAAATGATTCGCGGATTCAAAACTCTCCTAGCCCAGGTTGCCTACGTCAATGTCATTTCTCCCTATCATTCGTCAGGTAGTCACCCCATGAAATCCTTATAAAATAAGTATAAAGCAATCAAAATAGAGCAACTTAAATAGGTGGAAGAACAAATTCAGGAGTCAACATGAAACAAAGTCTTCGACCACACCAGAGTAATTGAACTGACAAACTATAATGCTCAACATACGTAATTTAACTTTCAACGCCAATAATTTGATTCAGCATATCATTCGCGACATACATTGAAATTGCATTCATCGCTGTTCACTTCAACAGTTAAACTAAGCACGTATGAAACAGAGTGTTCAGCAACTGCTGTGTAATGTAACAGATAAAATATAAACTCGACATAGAAATGGAACTTTCAACACAAACAATTTGATAAACATGTGAAATTAGAGTTTTTGAGATATAACACGGACATTTTCATCACCGATGTGTTATTTAAGATACAACATCTAAAACATCAACGTAAGAATAAAACTTTCAACGACCAGTTTTTATATAAACATATACAATTTAAAAGCTAGACATATGAAACTTAACTTTCGATACCAACAATTTAATTTAACGTTTGCTGTTGTAATTCTCAACATATGACATTGAGCTTACAACTGCTATTGTTTCACTGGACCTACTTTCGCCGCTACGATGCATCATTAGAGTTACGCAAATACATACGTAGGATAAGGGGGTTGGGTGGGAGACAAGGGTTTCTCTATCTTTCACCCATTGGTAATTTAGTTTTTAGTCTAGGATGAATGTTTCAAATCATGAAAAATATTTTTTTTTTTAAATACCGTAGAGATCCAGAAGCTAATTATACAAAGAGAATTTGCCCAATGGCAAAGATAATTAAATTTCATAGGATATCAAAACAGAAAACCAAATAGTGTACCAAAAGATATCAAGAGCTGTGTAAAACAGTTATATAATCTAACTGATACTCCAACAGAAAGAAGTTAATTTCGTTCATTATATTTGAGGATTGAGTGCCACTATGAATCATGGGACTGTCCTTTTTATTAATAGCAGGTTACCAAAATGTCTTCTTTCTAAAATGTATTAGCCACTGAGTCAAATATCAGGATGATCACTGAAACCGCCGTTGGATGAAGTCTACCGCTTGAAATCAAACTTTAAATTTTCAGAGTTCAAAATGATTACATTTATACACTAAAATTCACAGTAAGTTCCCCGATACATGCTAATAAGTAGCTAGCAACATGTTTAATGTGTTCACATAACTCATAAAGATCTTAGTATGATCCTTTGGAAGCCACTTGTTGCCAGACATTTGATTGACATCACTGTTGAGCACATTGAGACTAAGTATTACAACTGAGTATTATGTTTCTAATAATTCATTGCAAATCTCGTTCTCCCAGAGTGGTTTAATAAATATTCATGTTGTCAGGTTCTTTAGAATATTTTCGTTTTTTAAAACGTGTTTTCATGATGGACAGTTTCTTTTCTGATCCGCACAGACGTTGTAATGGTGGTTTGAATGCCCCAAGTATTGCAATAAATTGTCCAAAAAACCCAGAAAACACAACAAAATAATTTAAAAATAGAAAACAAACAAACAAAGAATAGGAAAAAAGAGATATTTGGATTTTTGCATGTTGATGCATCTTTTACGAGACTAAAGAAATATCTCTTGTGACATTTTATTATATTAATCTAAAATAAGAATATTTTCAAGACTCGAAGTATGATCCTAATATTAGATAATTGTACTTCAGGGATCCGCAAGATACAATCTAATAACACTAACGGTGTGATTCATGGAGTCTTTAGAATCACAAAACAAAGTTTTCTCATGCGCACATTTCTAATATATGGACAAAAAGTACATCACAAGTTATTAAATTTAGTTAAACTCCGATTCGCTATATTTAGAGCTTCCATGGTCATTGATATTCAGATGTACGTAAATATGTCGATATGTTTCTTGAGACAATTTAGCCATGTGACTGCAATTCAGTAAATCATAAAATCGTTTTAGTGTTGCATATCTACTCCAATATGGATCACCTGCCCGTAAACAACATCAATTAATTTGCACTTTCCAAGGTTTCCCAACCAAACTAAATTATGTGTTAGATACAATATACTGATGAAACCAGAGTTTGCTGAACGATAAGCAACGTTAATAGCAGAATAACGGAGAAGCAAGCTGTACTAAATGAATTTGTTTAGAACGATAAAGTACCATTTGAAATGCATGCGGCGTCAATGCCATATAAACCTTGTGCAGTGCCATTCTTTGAAAGCTTCGTGTAAGTTTAATACATTTTCTTGAATACTATATTGTATTATTACAAATATCACCCATAAGGTCATTGCAGAATATAGAAAACATAAATTTTAGTTTCACAAAATGTATATATTTCTTTAATCATACATTTGAGTACAAAACGAATTCAAATGTATGATTAAACGAGAGAGAGAGAGAGAGAGAGAGAGAGAGAGAGAGAGAGAGAGAGTAGTAGTAGTAGTAGTAAATGTACATCAACCAGCTGAAGAGTTTTGTACTCAAATTAAGACACATATTGGAGGAATGCTAAAAGGGGACTGTAGCATAATGTAGATTGTTACTGCAATAATTGATAAAATATTTAACTTTGCTTTGTCCATTGCTTAAGTTTTAAGTGGATATTGTTTAGGGTTGTAACACATTTAACGTAGTGCTAACTTATAATTTGAAAATGTATCAATTATTATTAGAAGTCATGTATTGTTGTCTTAAGTTATATAAAAATTTCTAAACACTATAAATACACCAACTTATTTCATCAAAGAATTGACTGTATAATGATGTGTTGATTTATTTTTCTTATTTTGAAGTTCTTATCACCAAACTTGTTTCCTGCTGTTCCGTTCTTTATCAGAATGGCTTGTACATAATTGTATTCTGCCATATCTAAAGAAGAGGACGTAGATCTTGGATAATAACTAATTTTGGTAATCTGCTTAATTTATTCATAATTAACTAAATACTTGCAGACAACGATTTTCGTAATTCCAAGCATACAATTTTCATTATACAAACAACAACGAAAATACAAAGAATCAAGATTGCATTGATTACATTAACACGAACGGTCCACATGTTAAATAATCTAGAGAAAAATGGCTGTCAAAATAGCATATAACCGTTACAGATGGTACCGTTCATAAACCTCAAAGGGAATTTGCACATCATTGATTATTTGTATTCTCCACCAGTGATATTTTGTAGGATATGTGGATGCTGTAAAACAAATGTATTCCAGATTTAAGTCATTCAATTAAACGAACAGAGATGCCAAGGAAATATAAGTCACGCGTTTCATGCGTAATATGTTTCATTTTGTTCCTTTCTTCGGTTCATACAGGAGGCTTCATATGCAGTAGTACAACTAGTGGTATAGAAATGTATTAATTAAAATGTGATGAAACGTGTCCAATAAATGCAGTGCTCTGAGGGATGCACGACCGTGTATTTTCTTACAACTGTTTTTAATAATATAAATACCTTCTCCAATTCTTTGGTAGCAATATCAAGGTATGTCCCAGCCGTTTTCATTTCCAACTGTACTTTCTCTTTCGACAGTTCCGCTGCAGTAATCCTCACGGTAACCAATCCATTCACCCCCATTACGAAACTGTGAAGCCACCTTTGAATGAATTATAAGATCATAGATTCATCTGAGGCACATCCAACACATACATTTTGGCAAACAAACTCGATTTCAAATCTGATAAATTATAGCCGGGCGGGGTGTGTGTGTGATAATGGTGCCAGCTGATACTGGTTTGTCACTAATTACTTTCTCATCCACCGTACATTTTTCACGCAAGTATCCGCTCTTGTAATAATACGTCATATTTTCCAGATGGGATGAAATTTAAATAAATATCGTAAGATAATGTATAAATATTTAAAAGAGGTTCGGAATGCTGTGCGATGGAAACAACTATTGTAAGACAGTTTAGCAATATCATTTGCTGAAGGAAAATCAATGGTATAAGCTGATCTGCCTTCTATTGGTTTTAGAAAAATTATTAGATATGACCTGTTATTTTTGCACCAATCACCTATTTGTTTTGTTTTTTTAAGAGAGATGCATGTTCGACTTTATGCACACGGAGTGAACCATTCATAATGATGTAACATTAGATTTTAACACCAGAGTCAATAATAAAATTAATAACGTGTTAATTAGATCTCTCTCTCTCTCTCTCTCTCTCTCTCTCTCTCTCTCTCTCTCTCTCTCTCTCTCTCTCCATTCTTTGAATGATCGGCTTTAACCTATATTGTACTTTTTTCTGATCGGATCTGATTGCCTCCAAAGGCAGGATTATTGTCGTACCTCTATAATTATCGATAATCCTGTTATTTTGCTTTGATATGGAACCGAATAGATAATTTTCCTCTCCGATCAAGGCGAAATGCTCCTCTGATCTAATTTGCATTTTCATTTATGGATTTGTATTCATGCTGAAAGCGAACCTATGCATGCTGTTTTCTTGCATCATTTTACATCATGATACACTTGTACCAATATCGTGATATTGGAATACACAATCATATATTTCAACTAAAAGCAATGAAGGATACCACCTGCGTACCTAAGTAAGCTTTCGTAGCCTTATCTTTCACCGATCCCATTGTTTAAATGATTATTTTAAACAAATGTGCTCGACTAAAGACAGATATCACTTAAGGTTAAATGCAGGGACTATTAAACTAGGTGGGGTGTACCTAGACATATCATTTATTTCCCACTGTCATTCGCAAAATATTACATGTTGATATTTACACACTGTGAACAAAGAAAGAGCAGATTACAATGCCATCAGTCCATCTGTCATTTCATAGGTTAAATATTATGCTCTGTTGTAAGTGTTCTAAGGACATAGATGTATAACATCTGCATTCTATGTCCAAATTTAAATCTGTAAGTTGACTTACATGTATGTCCAGTGAAAACTCTACCTACAATCAATTCATATGTCAATTTATATTTACCAATATATCGGCAGAGAAAATAGTTCTTATTTCTACACTCGTGTGAATGATGATCTCAGCATAAGGAGCCAGAACAATGCAAATCGATGCCTAATTTATTAAGCAATCATAATTGTGCATTTTAATACATGTAGCATATAAGAATGAAAGTTTAATTACAAGTTTTAATGCTGATCAAGAGTAAATTTTTTTTAAAATTAAAGCAATATTCTTTTAACTTTACTTTCCAAATATTTTGGTCCTAAGGTTTAAATAAATTATACTAATTCATACATGCTGCTTTTGGGAATTAACTATGCTTTTGTCTTCTTTCTCAATGACAAATTAAAAAAGACAATAACATAACAAGCCGCGCTTGCCTCTAGAAGCCTTCAACTATCTGTGGTCATTTTTATCTTAGGTGCTAAATGGCCTTATATGCATCTCAAAAGGGAATATATTGCGTTTGGTTGACGGGATTATATGGTATTTGGTAGAAGACAATATATGCTATGTGGCGGAAAGGGATATATTGCATTTGGTGGATTTTAACAATTGCTTGACGTGATTATATGGTATTTGGAAGAAGAGAACATATGGTATTTGGTGGAAGGGTATAATTTATGTGATATTTGTTAGTGCAGACACGAAGTCATCTATGATAATCTAAGACAGCTCATTGTAAAGTGTGGTGAAAGACCTCGTTTCGATGCTTTCTTTTTTCAAGATAACAACTAGGAAAACATAAAACATATGTCATCATTTTGATCGTATTGATCATTATTCTTTTCCACTATGGACATTGAACAAGGAAAATTACCACAGATTGATACAGAACGGTAAAAAATATTAAAATGTTGACCATGGCATTAAAGCCTAAAGTATATTTTCAATTTTACTGGTCTGGAGATAATGAATTTAAATTACATGTATCAGATCGACTTTTCTCTCTCTCTCTCTATCTCTCTCTCTCTCTCTCTCTCTCTCTCTCTCTCTCTCTCTCTCTCTCTCTCTCTCTCTCTCTCTCTCTCTCTCTCTCTCTCTCTCTGCAACACAGAGTATCTTCTATTTGTAAATGAATGGAAGTTAAAGAGGACTTAACTGAATACCGATTGAGACATAAAACATTAGGTTCATTTTAATTGTGCTCAAATTATCAAATCAAATTGCTTAAACAAATTGGCGAATTTGATGACTTAGACATGCAACGTATCATTATAGAGTTGAAGAGGCGGTTAATTGATCCACTTTCAATTTATATAAATTAAGAAGATAATGGTCGTTTAGTCCCGTAACAGTTTGTAAAATGTTATGGAAACACATAACAGACTGAATGTTGCAGGATCAGCGTGACATAGCCAATTAAGTTGATGAGTATGTTTCAGTAACTTGTTATGGAAAGGGCGTGTGTGCTAGAATACGGTGCTGGTCTGGTCATTATTGTTTTAATGAGGTTTCATTTGGTCAAAGATGAAATGGTTTTCAATACCGGGAACGGAATAGATGTCATAAGATGAAACTTTTCAGAATTTGGTTTATAATATAGCGGTGATATTACTCAGTCTGGTTAGGTGTCTTAATTTTGATGGTTATATAAATCCAATGCTAGCTGGTTAAGTTAAATAATGATGGGTTTCCCAAGCGAAATTTCGTATTTTATAAATATTTCCCATCGCACAATTAATCAGTCTGTTTTGCAAGAGGCGGCGTCTTAGCTCAGGGACGAATAGCGAGCACTATTTCTAGCGAAGCACATGTCCAATGGGCGTGTATTGAAAGACTTGAGAGATCGTTTTTTAAAACGTTAAAGAGACGATTCTGAAAGGGGGAAAAGAGAGCAAGGTACCAGGGACTGCATCTTAGTACCATACAATTTTCCTTTGATATACTTCCGGAAGATATTTGATTGCATTCATTTGTCTTGAATATTACACGACTTATTTATTCTAAGAATTTCATTTTCTTGAAACGAATCTTGTGGGCTCGGCATTGATATTACTATATCTGGAAATGTTTGCCAATCAATTGTTCGTTATCAAGTGCTGCAGTAACGACATGAAATGAATTTTGTTAATTCATTTGCATCATTAAGATGTGAGTTCATTTGACTGAGAATGTATGGCATTAGCATTAATAGAGCATACAAACCGCCACTTATCCAAATAGTGATTAGTAGCCCACACGGCAGGGTCTATTTACAAAGCCTTTTGAGGAGACGTAGCTATGCTATAGACTGATTAGTAATATTAGCTAGCTCGTCAGAGATGCGATACGTTTTAATGAGGTAGTATGTATACAGCTTATTCTGCGAAATGCCGGCCTGCGATTAGTGTCCGTATGAAGTACGATACGACGGTACCTGACGTAACGAGAAAAGAAAAGATTCTATATCTAAGTAGTAAGGACCTAACAAACTATTTAGGTTGCCTATTTTTATATTTGTAAAGTAAATTAGTTCCACACAACGCCACGTAGCAGAGTAACGCAACGGGGACGTAAAAAGAATCCATATTGCAGTGGAGACGCGTAAAAAGTTAGATGCAGGAGAGGAGTCATTGCAGTCAGCATCAGAAGATATGTCAGAGGGATAAATTCACTCTAGTACCGGTGTTGTGTCTGTAGTGACCAGCAAACAGTAAGTAGGTTATGCAGTTATGGTGGACAAATGAGTTTGAACACTCTCACTCGAATTTAAGATGAAAAGGATCTTACATGTGGAAACGGAACTGCAAATTGTATTCTGCACTATTGGTTTGGTTATCAGTTTATAATAAAACTGCATCATTCAAGTGTCTTGTACAATGTAATGTTTGTTTAGAATATTTGATTAAAATGTTTATATTTTATATGCGGGGGTACGTGTTGTTCAGTGTTATACCTCTGCTCAGACTTCTATTTATTCCATCCCTTAATTTCGTATATTTACCATCCACTCGATCGAAGCAATAACACCGAGGTTTATCATCCTTCAGATAACGATAACCACCACCATCACATAATAGGTTACTTACATGCTTTAAGTGGACGTTTCAGGTGTCCATATATACATATGGCATTATATATAAAGACATTAAAATCATGAATAAGTTGGACATGCAAAATCCATTTAGTTATTACATTAGAGTATGCACTAAATAATCATGGGGCATGAAACAAGCAATAGTGCTGGTAATCTTATCGGTAATGCAGCAAACAACACACTGAAGAAGGCGGACGAACTTGTAACTGATGATACTACAATGAATGAGTAAGGTTTAGATCTGTTGGGAATCAAATATTAGAACACAGACTAACAAACAGGAACGAAATACCGGAAGACTTAAGCACATGAATTAGATAGGGAAGGAAATGTACCGGATTTAAATCATTAGGTAAAATGTGACTAAAAGTGAAAAACGACGAATTACTTTTATAAAAATTTAGTACATACCCCTTACAACAAATGTACTATCGTAAATGAAAGCAGAGCCCATATTGGGAATACCAACTTAGTGACAACAATATTTTGAATACGTTTATTCTAGTTGTGCAAAGTACACGAACATTCATCCTATAGTCAAATAAAATAGCAGGAGATTCTTAGAAAGCACACAATAATGTTAGTCATGCAACTGTCAGAAGAACTGGATAACTTTAGAGATGCTCGGAGAAAGAACGATTTTTTTTATATGAAGAACAGATGTACAAAATATAAAAAATAAAACAAAAATATAAAAATCTTAAACGTTTTAACTTGTCAAAGAAAGTTTGTATTGACTAATAGAATAGGTAGATTGGATTAAAACGTGACAACACTGGAGGATCAATCAGTAGCACAGGAAAATCAGTGGAACTGGGAGAAATAATGATGTGTAAATGATTTACTGTAGTTATGATGAGAAGCTAATTTAGGACATAATTATTTGTTTACCTTCGTTGTAGAAACTGTCAAAATATCATCGATATCATATTCTATATACGACTGTCACAGCATGATAAAAGTACAATTTCAGCAGACGCAGACTGGATAATGCAGAAGATAACAATAGAATATATCAGGAAAGAAATGTAAAGCAATATTACGAAGTCCGGAAAGGGATTTCATTGTATCATGATCAAGGACGAAAGTTCATGACATGTTATAAGATGGTGTTTGATCATCATTGTTACATCGAGTTGGAGAAAGGACTCGTGTGAGAACATTACTGTGTTAGAAGAGAATGTTAATGGTCTGGAGACAAGGTTACATGCATACAAATCTGGGGATATGTTTTTATCAAAAAAGTTCGTTTTGTTTTGAGAAACAAAAAATGTACTCTAACAAGGGTACGCATAACGAAACATTTCAACAAGATAATTAAATCAGTTGACAAATACCTAAACAATCCTTTCCTAAACAAATCCTTTATAACGAATACATATTAAATACCTTGAACAGATATAATGATCTGAACAAATAGTATTGGTCACTAATTTATATGTCCCTATAGATTAATCCTAGCATAAACATCTTGAATACAATGGAGATATACGGATTATGCATCGCATATATTGCTAAATGGGCTGAATTGTTATTCTATCAATCGAATATAATGTATATTTGACGTCATTTGAAACTCAATGTTTTAATGTCTGGTCATACAAATTATTTTTCACATATTTAAGTAGCATCATAATTAGATAATGACTCTTGTTCTTGAACAAGCACTTTTCAAACAATTTGGATGCAAGATCTTTCTTTATATTTTCCTACGTTATGTATTTGCGTACATTTTTCTGGTTTATCACTGTGTGAAATACATGTATCACTGGTTGTAAATCTACAAAACTTTGTATTAATGTATCACTAAGTTCGTCTGTCACTACTGTCAGTGTCATCATGTTGAACAGTTGCATTCGCTGGTATCATAGCGTTGTGAATTATGTTTACATGCTCATACAAATAAATTGTCTAAAGGATGATAACGAGTGAATTTGTATTCACTGTCCGCACCTTTGAGTCATCAAAAATTAACATATTATCTCCAGATAGCAGAATTTGCACACCAGCACTTTGCTAAATTCTAACACAATAAATCATGCAACGGTGATACAAGTTTGACATTGTATTAGATGCAAAACTAGAACTAAGTCCTGATGGTGGTGCACGTTATTATCTGTATAATTGCTGAACCTCTTACACTCCGAACCTAAGTTAACCTTCCATGGTTTTGCCAGTTGCTCACATTGTTCCCAAAATGTGAGCCGTTCTTGAGTTTGAAGACGTCTTTCTAGACTCTGAGTGGAAACTGTATATTAATGGTAAATTAATTGTATTCAGTCTTGCAAAAGAACTCACATACTTGTACCGATATATACCTCTTTCCCTCTTTCCACATGTACTTAATTTCAGTCTTCTTGAAACACAGTTTGTTGCTTGTGAATTTGCCGTCACAAACATCTTTAGACAGCTGATCAAGTATTTTTAAAATAACCAGAGATTGCCTATTGATCTAATGATAGAAATTCTGTTACACTTTTCTAAAGATATATTGGTGTTAAAATATTTTTTGAATGGCATGTTCTTCTCATTATTGTAGGCTATAAATGACGCGTTATTGTTGGTAAAACATGCAACCTCCTATGCATTTACTAGTGCGGCTACCATTTGGTATTTCGTTCTTGCCAATTATTTCATATACATTGCTTTTATGGATTCTGAAATAACAAGTTCGTTTACACTTTTTTATAGTTTCGTTGCGGACCGTAATTGTTCATTGCATCCATGTATAGAATACTTCCCTTGATTACAAAAAAAACTTAAACAATTTAATTATTTTAACATAAATGCAAAATATGTTTAGGGTATTTGGCCTGATTTGACAGTTGCCTAAGATTTGTGCCTTCATTTACACAATGACCAAGAACTATGCTAATGTTTTCAGCATCAGAACACACACCTGACGTTCACTAATGTGTTTGTGTTCTGTAATTCATGAATTTCTGGCATGGAATGAATTGTCGTTGACATGTAGCATATGTTATAAGAGCTTCATTCTTAAATCTGTAATTATTGGTGCTTTTCCTGCAGATGCACCTACATATGAACTTTACATTTCAAGCATAGAAAACAAACGGGTGCAAACTGAGCATTGATTCAATGTGGTTTGCAAAATTCCAGGCAAAGGTCGCGGATATTTTACAGCTAAACATAAATGTAATTTAGCGATTATTGTTCACGAACTTTTGGATAAATTGGTCAAGCCTGTCAAAAATTGCAATGTTTGAAACATATCCACATGTTGATCTGTTAACATCACAGACGGTGCAAAAAGTGAAAATGTCGTAACGAAAGTTATGTAGAACATGGTCTCTAGCTAAATTACATGAAACATGAAAGACTGACTTTTCTCACACTCTTTGACGTTTAGCCTGCATTCACCGCTTAAAACGCAAAGTACTCAGAAATGATTCCATCATGTTAAACGAACATCTGACCAGACCCGGCCCTAGGGCAAGACGAAGGAGACAACCGCCTTGGGCCCCGCTCTTTCAGTATATCAACTCCGCAATACAATTTGTTTGCTTGGGGCCCCGCTCCTCGCTTATGCTGCCTTGGGCCCCTCATATCCTAGGGACGGGCCTGCATCTGACGATCTTACTGTCCACGATAATGCATGCTTTATTGCCTTCAACAAATGTGGTCCGTTTGACTTACTTCTGATATCAGTATTTGATTGAACTTCTGATTCACGTTTATTTGTATTTTGTACCTTTTGATTGATGGCTTACCAAATACACTGCACTAACCAATCACTGCATAAACAGTTCATAGACATTTCATATACTAAATCCATTTGATCATTACAATCGCGTTCTGCTCAAATGTTTCTAACTATAGTAGCTAATTATGGTTTAATTTATCTTGTTCCCACAAGTGAATGTATATTAATATAAATTCGTCTGATTAAACTTGGATTTCTCTCCACGATAACCTATGTGTGATTCCTCCAAAAATGTATTTCCTCTTCGTTTACAAATACTGTCGTATAGCATTGTATTTTAGTACAGATATTGTCTACACTCCGTTGAAATATATATGATGTTGTCCTTGTATTCAACCCCACCAGGTAAAACTCAAGCATAAATAGTAACGATATCTTTATTGACAATGATATGACCTCTAACCGATAATGTTGATCCTAGCATCCGCAAAATTCCTTTTAGGTTCTATAACGGAGTATGTATGACAGTATCTCACCAACTGAATCGTACTAGTTCACTCAGAATAATTAATGCTATCTCGTGATTATTCGTGTTCATATATATATATATATATATATATATATATATATATATATATATATATATATATATATATATATATATATATATTTGTGGGTTTTTTTATGATTCCGCGTTATTTATAAAAGTAGTTAGACGCACTTTTAATCCACTGTCGATCTACAACATTCGCTCTTTTGCATATTATTTGACAGAACGTTATTTCCTTTCAATATCTTATATTAATTTTAAAATATGTTGCTAGTTACCGTCTAAGTCATTATTATATTGGATTACATTATGTGCAATCTATGTTTCTGCAAACATCATTAATTCTACTTGTTTAACAATATTGTATTTGACCCATTATATTATCGTTATTACAATGGCAATTACGACTGATAATTTTATCATGTTTTCATAAGAACTTGTTATCGTCTATGTTCTTAATGACACAGTCCCGTTCCTTTAATCCTCAATTCATTTTCTTTGCTGCATTTGCATATTTCATACACTGAGAAACTGTTCCTCTGTTCTCTTTCTTTTTGTCATCCTTGGTTTCTCACGCATTGTATAATTGCGAATAGTTTATTTTTACGGCGTTATTTTGCATATACTTAGCGAAATTGAACACTACAATGATCCGTGATGTACGAATTATTGTGCATTACAACAAAAGGATTATCTCTTTAAATTAAATTAACATACTTTACTATACAGATATAACCAAAGCGACGAATATACATTTACGAAATCATGAACTTGTGTCAGACGCTATACACCCAAATTACTTTTTCTCCTAATTGACTTCCCTGTAAAATACACGACGAACTTGTTTCTTTGAACGGAGGCATGATGTGTGTATTTATTGCAACATGAAAGACCTATGTGTGCATAACACAGTATATGCATTTAGATAAAAAAAGAAGAATTAATTTCCGTTAACTCCACGAAGATTTAGAAGAGACATTGCAAGAAAACTATAATGTTTACCTCACTTAGCCTGTTCAACAAAAAAAGGGATTATGTATTTTTTGAACATCAGATATTAAACCCATGTTTGGCAAAGAATCTAAGTAACTATTCGGCATCATACAAGGCGATCTAACTATGTTTTGATTTGAGTTTATTGATCTTGGGGAAGAATCATTGATTATTGTACTGAATACCCTTCGTTTATATGCATGGAAATATGAAGTATTTGGGCATCTGAAGTTCATTTGTGTTTACTACACTTAGATGTTATTGTATATGGGTCTTACATGAAACAAAAGTTCGCTAAAGGTGTTGTGTTTTTCAAATGCTTCATTCAAAATTTCAGTACACGTATCTGCTATATATAACCATTTTGCAAAACGTTTATCAGTTGGTCAGGAAATAGCTAGTTCTCAGTAGCCTTTGAATACCCTATTATATTAAGATATAAATGCTATGTTAATCACTGTCTCGTTACCTAACACCGTTTTGAAACGGATCGGCGCCGTTGCAGGATCAAATATAGTCGTGAAACAGAGCGGCCTCTTTGCATCTTGACCTGGTTCAGGAACGGCACGGGGCTGATTCGTTAGCAACCAAAAATACTTACCTTACAACATGAAAGTCCGGTATAGTCAGATTTAAACGGCTCAGCGCCAGGGACCGTTTTAGGCCTTCCTTGGTAAAAGAAACTGCCTAATGTGGTTTCATTACTAGATACATTAAGAGGAAACTGGCTGGTAAAAGAGGGTCTGAGGTCATTTCCTGACCAAGTAATATTGATATAGGGCTCTGCCGTTTCAAGCCCAGGAGAGGGTGTTAAATGATATGTTGAGGTTTCATGACCATGGAGATGTCGCGAAACGGTGAGGACAATCACATGTTTTAATAGATGGAAAAGGACAGGAACAACATACTGCATGGAACAAGATCAACTCGAGAGACTACGTCAATGATATCCAGAAGAACCACATTGGTTTCTAATGAGATATTAAAGAAAGCCAGTTAGTGGTTTAATAACAGCACTGATCTCCACGTTCTGATTTCTATGTTTTAGCAAATTGTTGTTTGTCGCAAGTTAATGAATCGACACGAAAATGCATGAATATTAAGGTTGACTTGATGGAGGTAACTTAAGTCCTCGTTGAGGTTCACACGCTGATGACTATTTGTAAGTACAAACAAATCTGACAATTTTCTGCGCTCTGTGAAACAATTTTAATTCAACAGTCACTACAGTCAGAAAGGTATGTATCGTACATACAATTTTATGTACGTCTTTGCTGAGGATTGTTTATTTCTGCAAACGCATGATAATATATAATAGTTAAACAAACATGTTGCCCCAAACGCTTTCGTTCTTTTTTTCTCTCTCTGTTTAAGTTTAGCAAAAACATGTTATATAATTCCATCATTATCATTTCAAACAATTTTCTTTTTCCAGGCATATTTGAATATCTTTCCATCTCATCGGTATATGTGATGGAAGTATTTGCAACTTAGAAGTGACGAACTATGCTGTGGTTTCAGCAATATTTGATATTCTATTTGTCTTCTGATTGTGGTAACTTTCCGAGGCTTTTAATTTTGTTTTCTTCAGAAGAATACATTTATTTTTATTTTAGGGACTTATCTTGTTGCCGGGTAAGGTCTAACCCCTATAAAGTGTGATCAAACAAAATCTCAGTTCAAGAGCTTCATTTGTATAATAAGATCTTTACAATCATTGACCTCCTTTTCCATGTTATTTCACCAAGTCTACATGTCTGTTCAAGCCAACTATTTCACAATAATAAACGCTGCAAACTTATGATTATCTGGAACAAATATAAATCGACGTAATTAGTAACTCTTCTGCTATTGTTCTTTTGTACGTTTTCATTCTTATACTGTCTCCCATTTTCACTCTGATGTTTGATTAGACAAAGGACGATGGATTTAGAAGAAAATGTTCTTACTGGTATTGGTCCCTTTTCCTGTTTGTAGATAAGTGTGCATGTTCATATTGAATCCATAATTCCATGAAAGGCTTATTAATTCAATGTAGAAAGATCTTAAAGGTATTATCCGTACATAGTTAATGGGATCACAGTCAGTCTTGAAAATGAACTTTGTTTTCGTTGTGTAATAACCAAATAACGGCATATCTATTTACCACAGTTATGTCTAACGTAAATATTTATTTTATTAATACTAACAGTAACAAAACAATTATAAAATAGGCTAAAATGTATATACTTAGCAGGAGTACTATAAATGCCAATTATTGTATATATTACATCTCTGAACTACATATTTACTGTTCGTAGTGGAGGTCACGAGAACATTACATGAAACTAGGAGTGAATTTGCACTATATGAGGAAAGCATGCACGAGCTATCATGCACGCCCGAATTGTTGATTGGTTCAACATTATGAGAAGCTTAAAACTTGACAATTTGAGTTATTTCAAAATCAAAGGATCTGACATGTTCGAGACTATTTTAGTGAATTAGACTGTATTTATTTGGTGCGCATATAGCAGTAAATAATGAGGATACACTCGCTACGCATTCTTTTCTTCAGTCTGTGCAAGTTCGGTAAGATTCGTCTAGAAGCAATAGTGATTTTTTAAAAATAATATTTGTTCTTCGGATTAGCAGAGCGGAAAATCTTTATTTTAAACAGTCAGCACCTATTGGATTAAGTGAATTTATTCCAGGACTTGAATACGTACATAATTATATTGTATTATATAAATATTTCACGGACTTCAGTAATATTCTACTTTCACGGGATTATTTTAAAGAAAAAAAAAGGGGATTTAGAACTGTTATTCTTCTGTGTTACTAGCACAGTAGCACCAGGACACATTAGAACCTTCATTAGGGACAACTTTGGGCAGCTTCCGGATTAGTGTGAAATTGATAGTACAACCGAAGATACTATTCTAGGAATTTATACACTGTAAGTTATTTATAATTCTTTCACTTTGATATTATAGTTTATTTAAAGAAATTTATATTTTGGAAAATGTAATGCTTGTTGGGTTTTCCTTGTCTTCTTACGTAAGCTTAGGCCCATAGACGTAACAAGATTAATGAAAACTTTCCTAGGGATTTGAACCTCATTTGAATATATTTAGAATCCGAAATTATTTAACTATTTTCGAAGTTATGATATTTAAGAAATTTTTATATTTCAGAAGACTGTTTTTTGAAGCTGGAATTTAATTAGTTGAGATTTTAGTAGTCGCGGGTATTTTGATTTCATAACAGGGAAATTCGTAACAGAATCAGCAAGTTTTCATCATAACAAACAGAGTAGAGAATATATTCCCGATCCTACCCAAGAGAAAGTCGACTCCTTGGAAAAGGATGAGTTACTTGAACTGCCATATATTATGACCTTGCTGAGACGAAGCCTTCTTTGACGAAACAAGAAATCAATAATATCTTGATAGATTACTTAGTGAACCAGAACATTTTAAATAAACGTGTTTATGGTTTGCTAAAGAAGAGTCCGTCTGATTTCACCAGGAATTAGACATAGAGAGACTTTGGCTTCGGCAAACGATGCAAAATGGTTTTGGAAAAGGAGAAAGATAACGAAAGACAAGAGAGAATGAACGAGAGTCAGACATGAAACAAAGGAGGAGAAAGATAGCGAAGTGCAGAAACGTAAATGCTGGAGGAGGAGAGAAAGATATAGCAAAATAGAAGGAATAGATACTAAATAACATTGCAATTTAAAAACAACGAAAGGAGGAAAGAGAGAAAGATATAAAGAAAATTGAGATAGGGTATATCGATTAAGGGAATTGGAATTGACCAGTAAAGAGCACTCTCATTAAAATAAAGGCTCATATGTTTTATCTGGCCCAACATATCAAACAAGTCCTCCATTTTAGGCAAAAGGAGGTAAACACATGTGTTCTCAGTTTGGAGAAAATTAATTAGAATCTGAAATGGCCTAAAGATTACAAATTCTTTAATGCAGAGTGTGCTTGCTAGTAAAGATAGCGACGTCTATTCTGCACTCTCGTCTCAACAAACTGTTGATTATGATGTGGGCAAAATAAATGTATAGAAGGCTTATTTCATATTTTGTCAAAATTTTAGAAATTGTAAAAAGGAAGCTACACAAACTCATCCTGAGTTTGCATGGTAAAAATAACGTTTGCTTACTAGATGGTGTACAGCCAAGAAGAAACAATTCTCATTCATTGAAGCATTCACGAATTGTGTCATGAGTGACATTAGAACATACCTTGATGAGAAAGTGGTTGGCAAGTCTCCATTTGTAAGTAAATCTTCCTCTCCAATGGCTTTAATTAAGAAGCCATTTCAGTCTCGTTTGGGTACTTACAAATTTCAATCTGGTATAGCTGTGATGATTCAAAGTTCCGATAGGAAGATAAAAATCCTTCTCTTTCCACGTCAGCTTATTTTAAGAGGAAACTGCACGGAATTTCGGATTGCTATATTCGGAGAAATAAGTAACATAATTATAATAGAGCAGCTGAAAATGCTCTTGCTTCAAAGAGGTCACGGTCACTGTCATGTATTGAAATAAATACTTGCGTCGGGGCTAGCTTACCACAGTCTGATTTTGTTTGGGAGATTTACGAACCATTCATGTCAATGGGTTCAGCATCACTTGTTGATTTAGTATCACTTGTTGGTGATCAGGATAAGACTACACTTAGAAAGATGTTATAAGACACAGTAGCTTCTCAATATATATTCAATCCGTTGCCGTTCTCTGATAAGACTTCATGCAATGAAAATGCTCTAATGCACAGAATATACGGCACTGTGTTAATGTGCCATCCGACTTAGGTTTGGGACCAGTGATTAAGAAAGTAGCGGAATCGTCTTCGTTCAGAGGGATGTTCATTTGTTACTAGGTAATAATTTAGCCAGAGATTCAGTAATGCTAATCCACCTGTAACTGACAAGCCTTGCTTGGATCAAAGAGTTGATCTTATTGAAGTCAAAATCATGTGTTTATATCCACCTTGAGTAGTTACATGAGATATGGTAAAGCATGCTCTTGAGTAATATGCTGTTGAACTGGATGTTATTCCTTCAGCTGAAACCATTTTGGTCAGGCATTTAATCAGGTCGCTTTTGCTTCTAGTTTGGATCAATTAGGAAGTAGTGATCACTGTGATACACTTTTAGCTACACATTCTCTTGAATCTAATAATGGTGAATAAACACAACCATTGGTTGTCTTACCCGAAGAAGGTCCAGAGATCTCCTGCTTGTTACAGCGGGTTATGAGTGAAATTGAAGCCATACAAAAAGGAACTTGTTACTTCTTTAAGAATGGGGTCGATATGCGGAAATCGAGACAATCTGTCTTGCTACTTCAGTTTATATCCCTAGACTTATTAGGTAGTTGTAGAGATCTTGCCTTATGTAAGTGGCCAAGAAGGATGCTAAACTCAAAAATGTCCTAAACAAAGCTACCATTAATGTTAAAATCTACTGACCGATACATGTCTCTCAATCGTGTTTCTATTGCTCTGATCATCAGTGTCTCCAGGCTTTTCAGCAACATTTTAAAATTATCCGTCGGATTGGCCTTCCACTCCAGAAGCTTAAGGTCCTGAAAGTTGAAAATGATTAATTTGGCATCAGATAAGCTCTATACTTAAAGGATATGTATTGTAAAGAACCAAATATAATAAAACTATTTTCTAGAAAATATGACGTAACTAAACAAAATGCTTTTAAGTCTGATGTCATTATCATTATACAAAAAACAACTTAAATTTGTTTTTGGTTCTAAATATCCACAATTTTAGTGATGTCAAAGGTTGAGTGGTATCATAAAAAAAACATACATTTATTACTAGGTCAACACATTCAAAATAATAGGACCATATACTTTTGTAGAATAAAGATAATATTGCAATGCGTCAAGGTAGCTTTGATGTTACGTATTTTCGTAAACTGACACATATTTTTTTAGGATCTAGCAGACGTTTTGATAAAAGCATTCTAGTTTACACTTATTCATATGTCTAAATAACCTCATGGTATATTCATATAAAAAAGATTTGACCTCGATTAAACATTTGCATAATCTTTAATGTAATCGACTGTGAATGGTCATGTGAAAATAGTGCCAATGGTGAAAAAGTTGTATAGGACGTTCAGTCTTTCTTAAGTCATACATCCTATTTAGTTTTACCAAAGGCTGATAGTAATTTGACACATATGAAATGTAATGGATGTAATGTGTGGGTATAGATAACTCCTGTAATGCCAAAGTACATGTACTTGTTGAACATAAATCAGTTTTTATATCATCTATTTTAATCATTTGATGATGTTATTGTCTCCACAGTCATAAATGACACCAGATGTCGAACGAGTATTATAAAATAAAAACATTGTCTCATATTTCGCCAGGACTTGTCACAAAAAGACTACAAGTAAATATAAATCTGAGAGTATAAGTAGCACAGGAGGTCACTTTACGGACCTTCATTGCTATTGTCAGTTAGACTCTTGTTCTGGGTGAATTTAGCTACATTGTGAACTGTGAAGGTTACCTGCTGAATTTCATCGTGTTGGATGCAAATTCTGATCTTGTTTTAGGCTACTGGAGAGGTAATCTGTGTACCATGAGGACCTACGTTGGGTCACTATAAGGACATTTATGGGGTGGTCGATATGCTATGGAGGTGTATGGAATCTTACTATGAAGTCTAATTGGAATTTAACATTGTGTATGGGGTGATATATACTCCAATGGAGATTTAACATCGCGGATATTACTGTGACCTCTAATGTGAATATAGCCTTGCTGTATGTGACCCTATAGACTTTGATATGAATTTAGCATTACAGATGACGTCATTATAGCTATTGATGGAACTTTTGATATGATGGGTTGACAGACAGAGACACCTAATAACAGAAGCAGCAGAGAAGCTGAACCCTACAACTTTGATAGAGGGGTCCGTTTGCAAAAATAAGGGTTCAACAAAGACTGAAAATTAAGGTCAATAATCGTAAACAGAAACCTCTAACCGAGTATATTCTCCTTCAACAGGAAACAGACCTGATTAGCTTTTTCGTTACCTCGCACTGACTATTTTTTTTCAAATCGTAGGCGTGTTTGTTTGCGACGCGCACATGCACGTGTTGTCGTTGGCTTCTCTTCTGCTGTTGTGTCAACCAAAAATTGTATCGAGACCAACACAATACCTTGACCTAGGATCATGCAAATTTATCGTTATAAATCCAAACGGGATAGCTTGAGCTTGTGCAAAGAAGTTTTTAAATTTAATCATGTCCATATCTCCTGAAAACCAGGTTTGATGAATGTTTCGTAACGTATGTGTATCAACTCCGTTAAACACAACTAAAACGTTACAATTATCTCTGATTACTTTTGGAATCTGTACATATCGTTGGGTACCATAAATCACATCCGTGTTTTTATCTCTGCCTCGAGAAAATATTCTCGATGGGTTTGTTTGCTTGTCCAGCATAATATCATCCTATACTACGAGATTATTAAGACGTCCTTCGAGATCATCCACAGATGGAGCTTCATCAATATCAATGATAAAACCGATAACATCATTACCAACTTCATACAACAACGCTGTGTTTTCATTAAAATCTGTAAGTACTTCATAACATCGTTGGTCATCTACAGATGGTGCTACTAGATACAATTTATCCCATTTCATCCATCTCATTATCAGATTAAGCAACAATTGTGTTTTACCACTTCCATATGGTCCAATTATTATCATCCTTATAGAATTTGGTAGTGCTGGATGATGTTTGATTTGTTCACGTGTTCGTGTTGCAGAGATGTCAATCATATCCATAATAATTTATATCATGGATCTATATTGTGTTCGATGTAGAGCACCCACGCCAACTAGTGGATTAACTTCAGTGACAACTAAAAATAAAAAACGTGCTCTTACAGGTAAATGTGAGCGATATGGCACAACAAAATCTAGATTTATTTCGTCGAAAACAAAAACCGGCGGTGATATTCCTACGGCGCTATATAAATTACCAGGAAATCCATGGGCTAAATACCCTGGCGAAAAACATCTGCCTGGCTATAATTACTGTGGTCCTGGAACTCGTCTCGATATCCGACTCGATAACCAAGACCAAGAGAGTATCCAATAAACGCAATTGATCAAGCGTGTAATGTTCATGATGTTGCGGATACAAACAATGATTTACAGCAACGACATATTGCAGATATGAAGTTAATTCACAAGTTAAATTCTATAAAGAATAAATCTCTCAGACAAAAACTTGCTAGCTTCCTAGTAAAATCTGCGATGAAAGGTAAACTAATGCTAGGGGCTGGTAATTCATCAACTGATTATTATCATAACAATGGAATCTGTTTATTACAGTCCAAGAGGATACTGGAGAGGTAAAGCAGCGATTAGTAAACTTGCTGAAGCAGCAAAAGTCTCACGTGTTGTTGCTGCAAATTGGTTAGCACGACAGGCAATATGGCAAATCTATCTACATCTGCCTACAAAAATTCAACACGCACATTTTGATGTCAGCGCTCCCAATGAAGATCATCAAGCAGATATTTTGTTTTCACCGCACGATGCTATTAAAATTGGTCGACGTCGATTACGCACATACAAATATGCGTTAACTGTCGCTGACGTTGCAAGCAGGTATAAAGAAGCAGAGCCTTTATCAACTAAAACAGCAACTGAAGTCGCATCTGCGTTTGAACGAATTTATCAACAAGGACCCTTGCAATGGCCACAACTATTACAGGTTGATCCTGGCAAAGAATTTCTTGGTGCAGTATCATCGTTGATGAAGAAACATAATGTCAACGAGGACACACCGCAATTCATCGTGATCAGGCAATTGTTGAACGATTTAATCGAACACTTGCTGAAAGATTATTTGGATACCAGAATGCGAAGGAAATAATTAGGCAGATACGAGATCTCGCGAATGGGTTGCAGGACTACCAAGTGTGATCTCTGCGTTAAATAATGAAATTACTCGTGCAACTGCCATGAAACCCATCATCGTGATCACGAAAACACATATACCACCTGACAATATCAGGCAGCGACATGACTCTATCTCTCAACCAGTATTAGGTAATGTGACTGTAAGATATTTATATGAACCTGGTGAACTCGAAGGGGGTAGAAAAAGAGCACCTGATCCTATCTGGAGTGTGACCACACATACAATTTCTAGCGTGGTTAGACCTACGGGTAAAAACCTGCAATCTACAGAATAGATTCCACTGCTTCTCAACGTGGATTTGTACGTGAACAATTACAAGTAATTCTTTAAGAAACACAATTACCCCCGCGTTCACTTCTGTAAACTGGCACCAGGGCGTCCAGTGCCCCGACGTGGATTACATTCAAGACAGGTCAGCATCACATTTTCGCGTGTGTGACCAATAATACTATTAATTCTATCAATAGCAAACTGTCTTGGATTTTTATTTGACTACTGCCACAACATATTACAGTTACAACTTGTACAGTGATTATTCTGTTGCTGTTTCAGTGTCATGATACATTCAACGTTGAGATCAAAATGGCGGTTATTTATTTTTTGGTCAGATTGTCGATACCCAGATAATTTTTTCTTGACAACTTCATCGCATACATCATCAGTGATTTCTTCGGTTATTACGCAATCCATAATAATCCTGTCCAGTTGAGATATTCTTCTGACTCGAGACACTGCTAGATAAACTAAATTTGACCATTCGATCCGATCATCAATAATCCAAACGTTTGTATCTGAGAGAGTTAATCCTTGTGATGAATGAATCGTTATAGTGTATGCTAACGTCCATGGAGTTTTACTCATGCTCATCGCGCCAGTGACAGGAACTGCAACAATATCATTATGTACAAGATTTTGTTTCTCATTAGTTCCTGGAATTTCAACTTCAATATTCTGCAGCCGTGTATCTGTTGGGCGATAACATAATGGTACAGGTAGATTTGCAAATCTTTCCTTGTGTACAGAAATAATTTCTCTTACAGTGTATCTCTGACTAACTTTCTCCTTGCAACTATCAAAACATTTGGTCTCCACAAATTCCAAAAATCATTCATCGTAGTTTCTGGAATTACTCCAAGCATTATTTCGCAATGTATTCTATCTGACTGCAGTCTGATTCATTTTTTTTAATTCTTTCAGCGGTTCATCAATAGCTCTATGATCATCAGTTATTTTTTCGTAATAATCCACAAACATTTTTAACCATTCGTGTGGAGACTGTCCAACAAAGGGTAGTGGTTGACCATGATCGCCACACATTATCACAGCAGTATTTTTCGTCAATAACCAATCAAGAAACATTTTTAATGTATCCAACGAAACCGTACAAATTTCATCTCAGATAATAATCTTGGGAATGTATTTTTCACCCATCCGCGATGGAGTCCACGCGTCTCTACACCATCTAAAGAAACTATGATACGTTTGAGATTTTACCCCTCGATCGTTCATTTATCTGGCGAGTCTGTGTGGGGGCGTCAGCACAACCATGTCTATGAACTTGATTAATTCAATCACGCGTGTTGTTTTATGTCTAACTACAGGATCATATGCAGATGGCACTGTCGATGTTTCTACTTGATTGTTATTCTTGTAATACATTTGCTTAATTTCAACGTCGGCAGATTCAGAATAACTAAAAATGTTTTCGCGTTTAATTCTCCATGATCCCCATTCACCAGTGCCAAGTAATCCATGTAGCTGATCTAAATATTTTTTATTTCTATGAAATGAATCGGTAGCAACTCTAACCGCGGTATCAACAAATTTGTTTATCATCGATAATAAGTTTATTGAAACGTACGCGAGCATCGAAGATCTTAAATGAGTAAACTGCGGTGACTCGCCATCGGTCTAATTCACAATTGTGCCTAATTTAGTTCTGTCAGACAAATAAACATCATTTCGGCTTATAAACATTTTTCTCTCCGCTGTATCAGCAATTAATTATAAAATCGAGTTCTGCATTGTCCATGATCAACCTGGTACACGTTCGTTTATGATCATACGCAACACCCTGAATAAACTTACCGATTATTTTTCTGCCGAGATCTTTTGCACCTCTCTCATTATTTTCTTTTCTGTATTTAGATACATTATTAATGAGTTTAACAACTTCATCACTGTCGAGATTAGGAAATTTTTCCTTGATGTCTTCGGCTACATCAAACTCGTTTGGTTGTGGCAACCAAACTTGCTTCTGCGGACGATACGATATTATTGCTTCACTTACAGGTAACGATATTAATATTTTTATATCAATCATATATCGTAACTACACAATAGGAGCCCAGTGTTTTTCTGAGAAATGTCGTCCAAACCAAGCATAAGTAATCGGATGGAGATTTTATGCAAACTCGAATGACTCTATACAAGTATATCCAGTCATGTCAAAATCTGGCAGGGGTCCATTTATCGCAACTTTCGTCATCTCGTGTGTTGGATGGCCAAATCTCTTAAAGTATTCAGAACACTGTCCGTATCCAAGAAAACTTCCAGGATAACACGCTACCATATCAACTGAGATAACGTCGCTATAATTTTATTTAGTATTCCATAATCCGCCGTGTCCGTATTTGATACAACTACGTTGAATATCAACGATAAATTCCGATCCTGTAGGTTTCCATGAATTTTTCTCCTGAGCAAAGTGAGCAGCAACTGATGGAACGGTAAAACAGTTATTCAGTAATTCTTCGATAACATCATTATCATCCGTGTATTTCAGCGCAAGATTTTTCATTTAGTCGTGGAGTGATTCTGCACGATAAATTTCTCCGCTAGGCCGTACAAACTGATCGTAATTGCCATCATCAACGCTTCGAAATAACCACACCGAGACAGGGTCACTCCTACTAATATTTTTAATTGAATCAAATATAACGCCGTTGTAAAATTTAAGTGTTCTATTTCGTGGAAATATCATCACCGCAATCGTTCATGCGTGTGCGTTATGATCAATGATTGTTATTGGAGTTCTATTTTTTGTGTATTTCGGTGCGTATTAAAACTCTCCGGTTAATGTCTTCACCGTAATCATTTTCTAGTTCAGCAACGTCTATGATAGATGCTCCTGTATCTTTAACTGTTTCTGCCCATGTGTTTATATTTTCACGTTGAAAATCTGTTAAACCGTTTCCACGTATAGCTACTGCGAAATGTTCTGTAACTCGCTCTGCTACACAATTTATCCATGACAGTTTCATCGGCGCAAGATCATCATCGCTAGGTTTATTAATCAGCGGATATAACGCATAAACAACTGCAGTAACAGGATACTCTCGTTCGTAATATGGTTTGTCAATGCCGGTTAGCGTACCTGGTTTGGAATTTTTATTCAACGTGACGATGCTACTTCCAACGGTCACGCGGACAGGGTCACGTTTATCACGGATAATCCAAACGTCGTCATCTGTCTGCACAATAAATTTTATTAGAATAATATATCGCTGATCATGAAGGTAGTTAATAATGTTTCTTGCTCGCGAATCATTCATTGTAGCATCGACAACATTCCTAATATTAAATGTTGACCACGTATGAACTGCACCGTCGTTGTGAAATTCCTTATTGGCTTCGTTGATGCGATTAATTATATCCTTGTTCATCAGCGCCAAATCTTGCATCGAAAAACTAAATTTAAGTTTCGACACTTTGTCAAGATCAAATCTAGCACTGGAAGGCTTAATTGCAGATAATCTCGTGAATTCCTCCATATTATAATTAAGGCAAATAAGTGTTTCATTGACCTTTAAGTATATATCTAATGATTCAAGCAAACAATAAATGTAATTGGCTCATGATTGGATTTACAATAACTTGTAACCGCGCATGCGTAAACGAATTCTGTGGTTATCATATGCAACATTTTCGACGTGGAAGTGTAGGACCCAAACCGTGCTTGTGGTGCGGTGTTGGAGTCAGAGGAGAAACACAGTTATGTGTGCAATGTGGTGGTAAAAGATACAGAGAGCTGAAACGATATTATGATAAAAAAATATGTCGAGTCTCCTATAAAAACCGCCGAAGACTATCTCGCCAGGTTTTCAAAATAACAATTTAGACAAATAATATTAGTATATAAATGAAGCAAAATGAGTTTGTGAAGCATCCCATCATTACACGTCATGAAGCATCCAGAGATGGTATCAACAGAAATTGTAGATTAAAAAAACCAGTTGGTACTGTTGAAAATACTGGTTATCTCATATTTACTATTGGAAGAAAAAGATATTACTCACATAGGTTTGTGTTCGAATGTTTTCACGGAGTTATCGAAGACGGACTTGTTACTGATCAAATTGATCGAAATCGGAAAAATAATATTTTTTCTAACTTGCAAGTCATTACGCAAAGTTAGAATTGTAGAATTGGTGAGACGGGTATGTACAAAATGGTTGGAAAGAGGGCTGTTAAATCTATAAATGTAGAAACAGGTGAAGAGAAAATATTTGAATCAATAAACGCGGCTGCTAAATATTTTAATATTTACTCGAATTCAGTACAATTTGTCGCGGATAATATAACCAAGTCTGCATTTTCAAAGATATTCAAGCATAAAATCACGCTTAAATATCATACCCATGAAGCGAGATAACTCCGTCATCGCTGATATAATACCTGCGCAGTTGTCCCGCTTGTTACTGCGTGCCGTCAACGCTCGTATAAAACAACTAAACGAAATACCTATTCTTTTTTTGTGTCATCGTATTTCATATCTCCTTCCTGTGTGTTACTTTGTCCATCATAATTGTATATAATGTTTCAGAAACTGAAATAAATCGACACTACAATTTATAATAGTGATTTTATTCAGTATGCTTATTCAGCATTAGGTAACCTCAACAAATGCCCGTAGTTACTTTTAGATCTTCAATTTAGGTCAACATCTGTTTCCAATACATGCCGGTATTTTATGTCCACATTGTATTTAGTTAAAATTAAAATAAATCCACACTAAAGTTTCGTGTGTGAAATCACACTGCATTTTATTCAGCTGAAATCTGTGTGAAATTAAAATAAATCCACGTCAGTTGAAATGTATTCGAAATCTCACTGCAGTTCTAGTAGCATTAGGTAACATTTCAGTAATTTTCGAACATAGTATTTGTAAGAATGGGACTGTGGTACAGTGATAAGAACGTTGGATTCTGATACTGAGACCTGTGGTTTGATTCCCATGGCAGACACAGTGTCGATGGGGCCGGTATGATGCCATTTTTCTAATAATAAAATGGGGGTTCCCCAAAGGATGTCATGTATACTTCCTCACCACGTCGAACAACGTGGTGGGTGCTGTTTTGAACTCACTCCGGGGTTTGATTTGGGGGGATGTGTACATGAAATTGAAAAACTAGACAGCTCTCTGAATTCTTAATATTTCGTTTCGCACATTAGGAAATCGCCGGGGAGTGTGTCTATAGAACCCCACAAAAATAAACAGTAGGGTGATGTGAGTTCGTGACCTTGTGACCTCACTGAAGAGTACCCCACACAAGGACATTCAGAAAGAATGTCGCCAAACGAAAAAGTATCATGAGGTGCCTGTGGGCCATAAGAAAGGCATTTCCACTGGGGTCAACCTAACTAGGGTCATCAACTAAAAGACCACAACAAAACTAGGGTCAACAACGACAGACCCAAAAAACCTAGGACCTCATGAGCTTTACCGGCAGTGAAGGGACCGGAAGACCGACCATCATCGCTGCTGTATATTTTTTGTTTATTTTTATTATTCAGAAATAGTTTTATTATTATACTAATTCTGATTCAGAAATATTTTTATTTTTTTTATTTTATTTTTATTATTATATTAGTTCTGAATCTGAAATATTTTTATTATTATATTAATTATGATTCAGAAATATTTTTTATTTTTATATTAATTCTGAATCTGAAATATTTTTTATTTTTATATTAATTTTGAATCTGAAATATTTGTATTATTATATTAATTCTGAATCTGAAATATTTGTATTATTATATTAATTCTGATTCAGGAATATTTTTCATTTTTATATTAATTCTGAATCTGAAATACTTTTATTTATATATTAATTCTGAATGTAAAATATTTTTATTATTATATTAATTCTGATTCAGAAATGTTTTTATTATTATAGTAATTCTGATTCAGAAATATTTTTTATTATTGTATTAATTCTGCTTCAGAAATATTTTTATTATTATATTAATTCTGAATCTGAAATATTTTTATTATTATTTTTTATTATAATATTGAAATCATAAAAATTGTTTTGAGTTTCTTGATTTAATTGTGTAAATACCCCATCAGATTTTATAAAATTTGTTTGAGTTTCTTGATTTAATTGTGTAAATACCCCATTAGATTTTATGAAATTTGTTCGATTTTCTCAATCTTTTCATGTCAAAACCACAGCAGATTTATGAAATTCATGCAGATTTGTCACATTTGTTCAGTTTTATGAAAATAAATCTAAAAATATTTTATATTATGTAAACTGAATTTGTAGAAATTTTTTAAGATTTCTTCGTTAAATCGTGTAAATAGCCATCAGATTTTATGAAAATTGCTCGAATTCCTCAATTTCAATCGAGCAAACACCCCATCAGATTTTAAGAAATTTGTTCAGAAAAAATTATATTATTCAGAAATATTTTTATTTTTATTATTTAAAAATAATTTCATTTTTATTTTAAATAAATATTTATTATATAATGAATCAAGAAAATATTAATGCTTTCATTGCTGCCATTAAGCAATTAAAACATGACGGTATAAAAATTTCTGAGGAACTTAATCCTGAAAAAATTATGTGTGATTTTGAATCATTACAATTGCGAAAATTCGAGAACAGATATACGCTACCATCCGATTACAGATTTGTGAAGATTATTCAGCAGGCAATGTTGCAGTCGTTGGCGTCAGTTACAAATGATCAGGTAAAATTATTTGTTCCTCTTGCAAGCTCAATCAAAAAGAATAGGTCAAAATTATCTCATGAGTATGAAACAAAAAAAAAACGATTAAATGCTCGTATAAGCCAACTGAATGAGATTATAACAGCGAGTAAAGCCGCGGAAGAGTTATTTGCAAAGGATAGCGACGAGTGTTATTCGTCCCACAGTGAAAATGGAAATGAAAGTGACGACGATGTCACTGTGACTAAATACAGTAACAACATTTACTCAGAATCAGATAATATTTTTTATTCTAATAATGACAAAACAAATTCTACTCAGAATCAGATTATTTTTTTATTCTGATAATAATATTTATTTTTCTGATAATAATATTTACTCTGTTGGGTTTTTTTTTTTTTTTTGTGTTCCACGAAAGCGAGATCTACGATGACGTTCTATGAGCGTAAGATCTTAAGATCTCACATGCAGATTTATACGGAGATCCTCTCCGAGTGAATCCAAAAGGTGTCCAGATTGATCAGTAAGTGTAAAATGTATCCGGGATAACAGCGGATTATGCCCACGCAGATAAACAACATTGACTGGGTCTGACACAATTAAAAATCCAGGAGGAACTCGAGGAGTAAATGTATATAAAATATATCCTTGCTGGGTTTGACTAGATTTTTTTAAATCTACGCTATAACTACCATCGATAGCGTCACAAACTAGATTGACTGCGATCGTTGACATTATATTTACAATTCCCGGAGAAACATGTCTGCCTTCGCCGTATGGATTGTTGATGTATCGGAGAATTGTTGGCAGTGGAACTAGTTTTTTCCATGCCTCCATAACTTTTGGAAAGTTTTCATTGATTATACCGCCAATTTCTTGTCCTGTCTCGATCTGAAGAATAGGTAAAACTAAATATTCATCGTCTAATCTAATTGTTCTTCCGTTATGATTCAAATACAGATCTCGTAATTCATCATCAGCTTTTATATTTTTTTTAATAATTTTCTTAACGTATATTAAGTCTGAATAGACCTGTCTCAGATTCTGAATATTTTCAATAATTTGTTTTTTATATCATCGCTGTAATGTTATATTACACTTGAAAACAAAATTTTTATGTTGGTGTGTTTTCGAGTGTATTCAGACCCGATTTCGTTGGCGTATGATTTAATAAATGCTGTGTTGACAATTTTTTCTATACTTCATCAAGTTTAAATAAATAAATCCCTAAATCAGGAATTGTTTCATTTTCGATGATGAAATAAGCTCTATCAAGCTGATACCATAAAGGACCTCGTCGATATTCTGGAAGATTTATAAATATTCGTTTAGTTGTGAGAAATTCATCCTTAATCGGTTTTGGTGGTCCTTGATAAACCGGTGGGACTTCAGACCAACCTAGAATAGATCTGATCGAAGACTGATACATATCGGCTACGTAGTCTGGAGAATTAATTTCAATCGATGATGACAACGATGGCTGATGAACAGTGATAGCTATCTTAGATTCTTT
>JAECUM010057095.1:0-12238 GCA_016617855.1 Megalonaias nervosa
TGGAAACGCACTTGGGTCGCCATTTTCTCTCTTTTGGATTTAATATTTATTTGTAATAATAGGATTCAGGTGGAATCTAATCAAAGATATCTCGTGTACTATTACGCTGAGACGATGGAGTAAGGTTTAAATCCAGGGGTCAAAGAAGCTTTACGGGGTGATATATTGTGAAAGAATATGAGCTATGAGGAGAGTGAATCTTTGTTAGCAATAGTTAAAATATAGTTTTCTCATTTATTATATTGAGCGTGCAATGCAATATATTATCAAACTTCATGTCATAATTCTAACAGTTATGAACTGACTTTGTTTCTTGTCGTGTGATTGGCTATAAACGTTCACGTGATACCGAATGCTAGAATTGTATACATTAGTAAATTCTTGGCAATACTTTAGCATCCCAATCGATTTCCACTGTACTTCCGGTCAGACTTTTATATGTATAAATTCCTTACAAAAACAACGCCTCTATCCTGTGATTAAAATTTGCAACCACAAATATAATCTCCGATCAGAAATTCAAATAGTGTAATCACACAGTTCTTTCTGCACTGCAACTTTCAACTCTAAAACACAATACCGAGACATATAAAAGAAACTGGTAGTATTACCTTGGCAATCAGATAAAGTTTATTTCAAATTGCCACTAAAGAAAATTACTTCAGTAATATTAGCAAATATCAAAAGACATTAGGACACTCTGATGTTCATTATATTGAGAAAATAAAAGTTTGCTTGTACGTTATCACTGATTTTTGTGCAAATGATATATTCCTTTATTGGAAACCGACTTCCTTAATTGCATGCCGTGCGACTTTAGCGAACATAAACGTTAAAGTCTTTCGAAATTTAATTATTTCGTTCCATTGAAATATTAGATATTCGGGCACGTTCAAATCGAGTAGATCAGATTTAAATGTTCTTTCGGTCGGGCCTTCAAACTTTAATTTATACCTCGATAGTTTATTTTATCCACACGAGACACAAATCAAGAACTCGACCCTCAAATTGTAATGAAAAAAAACAAAAACCAATTTAGGCATTTGCAAAACAAATGATGTATGATGATATGGATTTTCGAACCTTTTGTACTATATTACTATAATAAAAATAAAAAAATTCATTAATTTTTAAATAGTGTCAGCACGCAGGCGCACAATAGGTCAAATATTTCCTTTGCTTTGGTTAAATTAGCACTATTACGTTCACGTGCCAAGAAGTCGGGATCTTTAACACAAGGACGACAAAACCGATTATGATTTATTTGTCCTTTACATAATTGAATCACCTTTGTGTAATTATGCTGAGACACCTGAAACCGCATTCCATTATTTCTTTAATACATATCATCAATTCGTGTTGGAACTAATTTGCTTCTCTGTGCATTTGAATCTGAACGATATTTATACACAATAGGTCAAGTTGACGATTTTCGCAATGTACATGTCAAGATTATATTTCTCTAGTTCGTGTATTGTGTGCATCTCTCTCTCTCTCTCTCTCTCTCTCTCTCTCTCTCTCTCTCTCTCTCTCGTTTCTGTAATTGAAACGCTTCATCTAAGCTAGAGAACTTGAAGCGCATGCCCCAAAGTGCATGCCCAATGTGATTCATGCTAACGCAATAAAATAAACAAAGAGAGACATATTTGTGTAAACTTTCCAGACTGCTTTTAACAACTCTTTTATAACGACAAATTGTACCACGCATTATTGGCAGATAGAATTTAAAGACCGACAAGAACTGTTCATTCTTATACAAATGTGTGTTGGTAGGTGAAAATATAGTAGTACAAATTATTAAGGCATACTATCCAAGTCCAAGGCAACGCAAACACGTGAATGTCAGTAACTTTAGCTTCATAAGGTTTCAAAGGTGTAAAATAAATGAAGTATCAAATATTCAACAGCAAGGGAATTTGTAGACCGAGTTTCCTCTGCTTGGACGCACATAAAGTTTATGTGAAAAAATATTTTTGTTATGGCATATGTTATCAAGGACTTGCATGAATTTAGGAAGTAAAATATTAAATGCGTTGATAGTTGGAACATCTTTCTTCACATCTCCAAATTGCCCTTTGAATCAACTACCAACGCCGTTTGCCGAATTTCCTATGCTTACGCTGATCAGTTTCGTACTTGTCACTGTGTACGATTTGTAAAGAAAAAGAATTTACCTGAATTTCCTCACTAGTAATCTTGGTTAACTGAGAAAAAGCGAGTATATCCCAGACATTGTTAAAAGAAACTTTTTAGTTCCCTTATTTCGGTGTATGATTGATGAGTACTTTGGGTTTCAGAGTGTTCAGGTTGGCAGTATTTCAGATGTGCATCGCTCAAGAGTCTGCTAACCCCGCTTTGTCATATTCACTTCCTGAACTTCAGAGGTAAATAAAAAATAAAAAAAACCCAATAATCTTTGTGTAGTTTTAAAAGTTTATTTCATAATTCATTTACTGCACTTTCAGAAGATGAAAAATTTTTATTTTCCTTATTTTAATTACAGCTACATTTTGTGTGCTTTGAATTAGTTCAGACTCATTTTCGATCGGATGAAAGCAGCTACTTCGAACAGCTGTCAGATTAAATTTCAGTCGCAGTACATGAAATTGGCATAGAGGTATGCCAAAGTTATTAATTGTGCTTGTTGCAGATGCACACAACTTTTTATACGTGTTCCTCTTTCAGAAGTACTTAATAACTGTGGGCCAGAACCTATAGGTATCACGCGCCTAATAATATAGGTTGCTAGCTTCCTGTCCCGCGTAACAGCTCACACGGGTCATTGCAGTTTTTCTCCAAAGTTTCTTATCTTCGCACAGGGTTAAAAATTTAAAGAAAAAATTATTCGTCTTATTTTACCACTAGTAATCGCTGTTGTAACAAAAATGCCTACATCCAAAAAGAGGTTTCAAGAGCTTGGAATTTTCTTTATTTTTATATCTAAATGACGGGGGTTGATTTGGGGTTGAGTGTACGCCGCTATGCCTTACTTTTGATGTGTATATCAGAAATGATTGTTTAGCTATTTCACTTCCTGAACTTTAGAGATAATTTTTTTTTTTAAAAAAGCCGTTAACTTTCTTCTTTTATAATTGTTATATTTTTTAATTTTACGTGTGCACTTAAGAAAGCAATGCCTATATTTTAAAAATTCTTTTTTTTAAGGACAGGCAAAGTTAGATACATTTTCACACCACACTGAAGCATTTCCATATCGTCTGTCTGCTACAGACATCACATGGGTTTATAAATAGTGATAAAAAAATAAATGTAAATCCAATTAGATGAAAGCCATGCATGTGCGTCCTACCTTCTCTACATTCCAGAAAAGTTTTTGTTTTACAATATAGCCAAAATATGGAACGTTGTGACCCAAATGAGCTGTGTCGATAATCAGAAGTAAATAGCCTTAAAGCTAGTACGGGATGTAATGTCTCGTATGAAATGTCACACGAGTATACAAGTAATCAACTTTTAGTATCAAATGGAAATTGAAGGTAAATCCTTCAAATTCCTGACATAAAAAGCTGTCAAATCTGGGTGGGGGGGTCTTTTGGGTTTTTTTTAATATGCGTACCATAATCTGTCTGTGAAACGGAGAACAGCAGTACAATAATAAAAAATGATTTCCAAGACAGAGTAGACTCGGTCTAGGAAAACTGTAAATTTGTTTCTAATGTTATATGAGATTTAATTATAAGATGTAAACGAACATTGCAACAAATATGCAAAACAATCACACTCGGAAGCTATCCCTTTTGATTCTCCAGGGAGATCAAACACACCCTTAAAATAAATTTGTTTAAGTGAGTTCTGGTAGATTTATGATCAGGAAACCAACAAGTGAAATGAATCACCCAAATTTGTTAGTCTCGACTTGCAAGATTTTAGTGACATTTGAATCTCTTATGATTGCACGCCTTGATGTAAACGAGTGTTTAACGTCTGGCAGAAATTCTCTAAAAAGTAAATTGATTATGTACAATACTTCAGAGAAATCAGTCGAAATGGAGTATTGTTTCCATGACATGGTGTTTAATTTTGTTAGCTGTTCACGCAATATTAAAATAAATGATCTGCTGAAATAAAATTGTTTTTCCTCAATGTAAGAAGCTGACGGGAAATAAATTGTGACAATGATATTAAATGCTTTAGTGAACATCCTCAACAGATATCTGTTTACATGCCTTTAAAAATATTTAAAACAGATTGCTTTGTCGATGGTTCGACGAGATTACTTAATATTGATATAAACACGTCCGTTGCTAGCAGCCGGAAAAGAGATAGTTGTTAAGCATGTCGAGCAAAGCTTCCACGAACCTTACAAATGTCTGACCATTTTGTGAAATATTTATTGGCGCAAAACATCAGAATCACTTAGAATACCGCGGACAATTTTGACACAATCAACATATAGGGTATGTGATAGGACAATTTTACTTTTCCTAGTAGCCAATTGGAATACCTCGGCTGATTCCTTCTATGGTACCCGGCCTAAATTGTCAAACGAATAACATTGACATTCAATTAATACAATCGGTGTTACTCGATTAGTTAGTCACTGACGTGAATTCAAGGGTTAGTTCAGAAACTTCCACCCGAACTGTAGTGATTGTTGGTAGCTTCAAATCGGCGCGGTGAATAAAAATTCTGCGATTGATAGTTATCTGCGAACTCACTAGCACCGGAAGAATGACGTGGTTATGGGCTGCTCTCTTTTGAACGATCTGTTTCAGATTTTCGTCGAAACGCAAGAACAAGTTCTCAGACATTCCTCACTGTGCTCGCCCTAACAACTTGAGTTGATCTCAGAACATAAAATATGGCACATGAACGCTCAGCATGATCCGACACTTTTGTTCTTGTCTGTTCCCGCTTCAGAGATGGCGTTGATTATCAACCAGAGAACGAGGTTCTTTATCGGTTCTCGAACCAGGTTTTTGGCATTAGTGCGATAAAATCCATAAGGATGTTGATCTCTGGTCGAGAATCTTTTTCTATTCTCTCGCCCAAGGATACCCAGAGAAGGCCATTTCCATCATTGTCGAACTACTTTCAAGCACTGTCTTATACTCCAAGTAAATTGGTTTCTTGCTGAGGAAATATTGTTTCAGAACTACTCATGAAACTCCGTGGCACAGCATAATGTGAGAATTGTCAGTGGCGTTACAGGAAACTGAGAAACATGAAATAATAAGGAAAAACGACAAAAGTTTCATCCCAATGACAAGGACCAATGGGAACTAAGAAAGGAACGGCACTGGAGTAATGTTGATATTATGGTTTTCATTAGTTCTTAACTGTTGATAAAAATACGATTTTTTCGCCAAATCTGTGTGGTTACCTTAGAATCAGCTATGTAACGAGAATTTAGTAAACCTCCAACGTGTTAGATGTGTAAGATTTATTTAAAACTTTATATCTTGTGTTCTTTTTTCTGCACATCATTTCACCCACCCACCCCCAGATTATACATGTAGTTATTCTCCTACAGGTTTTCACATGAATGACCCTGGTCCAAGTTTAGGAGTCAATGAATGCCGTTTATACCAGACAAGCTTATCTAATTTTGGGTTCTAAAACTTACTGCCTTTTCTCTTTCAGGTTGTAACTCTTCTAGCGCCCATCCTTGTATCAGTTATGATTGCAATAAATATGGCCGAATCCAAAGGATTGTTCGACTACGCATGCGATCCCAGAGAAGCAGAATTGTCATGCCTTATGGGATGCCTAGGCTGCTTCGAATATTACGGCGGCGAAATGTACAACATGGCTGCTTGTTGTAAAGAATGCAAACTGACAAGGGCAAAAGTCATCGACGATGGTCCAGTGAAATGTTCAGCAAGGTTCATCAAGATGTCGTGGATGGCGAGATTCGGAAAATAGGATTAAACCTATCAGTAAATAAATATTTTCGCACACAAATCATCTCTGTCTTATGAGCAAAGACCTCAGCGTTAAATGCATTCCTGTCTACAGTAAACATTCAGATCTTCTCGTAACCTCCGCTCTCATTGCCCTTCTGAATACAATATTGCAAATTTTCAAGCACATCTCTCTGTACTTCGTTGTACATTCATACATTTCGTGCAATGTAGAAATTTCACGACGGTACAGAAGTATTAGAAATATTGAAGTACTTCATGATTTAATCCATACTGCCTCTCTAGGCAAATGCAGTACGCACGTCTTAAGTAATTTATATCAACCACAACACCGCAGCACGAGTCCTAGAGGTCACACGGTACTAATTGTATGGAAAAATGGGAACAGCCTGGAAATGGGTGAACATGAAATAGAGTATATATAGGTTTGGTTGGCTAGGAATGGTTGACAATGAAAGTCATTTTGTAGGAAAAAGAATCTTTTGAGAGTTTATCCTAGCTGTAACTGGAAAAATAGAGACATTGTTTTCTTGATGGAATTTCAGTCCTTTAAGTCTTGAACTTGGAACACTCATTACTGAAATTAGCACATGACTCTTTAATGATGAATTGAGAGCATATGTTTCAAACAAATGTAGGTCCAGAAAATGCCGCCGACCATATCCTTTTCTCTACACAGAAGCTGTTATCCAGGTTTCATCTATACTGATAAATATAAGTTTAATCATGAGCACAGAAATTTAAAGTTATGGAATTTTTAATATCATGGTGTTTGCATAGGTTTACTATGGAACTGAATTAGTGCCGCGAGTCCTAGACGGTCATTTGACTGGAAGTGGTGAAGCTGGAGGAAGGTTTGAAGCTCGAGCTTCAGCTTGTTTAAAAAATCAGTCCTTATAAATAAGATCCGACTCCAGACGCTTTTAACTAAGCTTCTAGAGGTGATAAAACTTAGACACACCAAGAAAGTCCTAGAGCAATACAATGACTTTTGGAATCTAACTATTTCTTGATTATTTTTTCTTCTCTGACATACATTAAATATCATTAATTTAAACTATTTGATAACTCCGTCTAATATTTATATATTGATGAGGTCTTTATATTTTGGTTGAATCACAAATAAATTGTAATCTCAAGATTACATCCTAAGTCTCCCTTGGCACGAGTAGCCCTGAGTTGGGCGTATCGTGTCGTCTCGCTTTTGTTCTTGAAGCATGTGGTCAAGAAAATGAATTTCGTGAATTCACTAATTCTCTTGGATTCTGTTGTTGCTACAAAACATAAATTTAAAAAACACAACGAATAATTATACTATTGCGGAAACAATAGGACCGCTTCCACAAGTCACGAACATATGTATAGACGAAATGGCCATTATTTTAAAAGAAAATCACACTAATTGATACCAGTGAAAATAAAAATAATTTTATTATAATGTTACGTGTTCTACTTTGATAAAACCACAGAGCTGAAATAATCAGTTTCAGCATATTTATGGCAGATAATGGAAATGGGGAGTAGTTTCGGTTTTTCTTTTCTTTATTTCACATAACGGGGAAGGGTTGCTGGCAATGAAAAACCAGCTAATCTTAATTCAGACTTATCCGTTATATTTTGTACCTACTCAGAGTCTGTGCTCTTTTAAAAATATAATAACCTCGTGACCCTAGTTCATCTCAGTGTTTAAGACTTCTGCTTCCTGAGATTGTCATTGGAAATCTCTTTATTATTGTTTGTTTGGCGGGATATAATATATTAGTGAATATTAAAAATTTTGCAGCAGGTATTTAACATTTAAATACAGTGATAATGCTGTGAATTGTACTGAAATTAGTCTTGCTTTATCTGTGACGAAAATCTCTCTCTCCATCTGCATCTTCCTCTCTCTCTCCATTTGCATCCTCCACATATTTTAATGTTAACTTTTATTTTAGAATACACATCTGTTTATGTACAACCTTCAGCTATTGTCTTTATATTATATGTAAATCTACATTCAGCAGGCATGTATATGCTTACAAAAATAAAGACTTTTATATAAGGAAGACCCCTACACTTAACATAAATATGAAAATTATAAATTGTATAAAAATGAAAGCAGTAAAGATGCTTCAGACTGTGCGCTAAATATAATAATTATAAAGCTCCAGTGCATAGATGCGATAATCCATTTTTTAGGTTTAAAAAATCCCGCCATAATATACCGAGAACGAAAATAAAAATAATAATTTTGTTCCCTTTTATCCTTGATAAGGCGCGTAGTTGATAAAAATGGTAAACGGTTCATTAGCTGCAAGAGGCTATTCAGTACAATTTTTTTTTTTTTTGTTTTGTATTTCTTGTTAGATACATTAGCCAGACTTTAATTAGCTTTGTCCCTAGAGCTCATTAAGTTGCCAACTGAACGCATTGACAAGTCAGGCTCTATACTTATCACTTCAAATCGCAAATAAAACGAAGGGCAGATCATGATCTAGTCTGTTTGTAGGTGGACGCGCGGTGTACACGGCCAAAGATGGGTATTTTAACTAATTTTAGATGTGTTCCAACTGTTTCCTGGCCTTTTTTGGGGCAGTCTTTCATAGACTTGCTGTTAAAAAGAAAAATAAAAAAACAAACAAATAACAAATTTCAATATTTGTGTGCATTACATTTCCAGGGCTAATAGAAAAGATCAGCAGCAATATATCGATTTCTTTCGCATGGTTATACACCGATAATGAAATTATTTCATGTACTTTGATATGTGGTATTGTGTTTCCTGCTTTTGGGGTTTTTTTTAATATCGCAACCATCCTCCCCTCTCTCTATGTATATATGTATACGTTTTCTGATTCCATATCAACATACTCTTCAACAACGCTGGAACTACTTTTCCCTTGAGGTTTCCTGGTTACGACTGAACAGTGGCGAACCGTGATGTAGCCTCACTTGACATGCAAATGGAAATGAGTTACAAATCTGTATTATCAAGTTTCACCAATATGTCAAATTCCGCTACACATCACTGTCAAATATGATGCTATCATTCCATTCCAGATCCACAATGGAGCCTCTCACGATGTGCCGCCAGAAACAGTTCAACCGCTATCAGCCTGGCCCCGGAGAGAAACTTTCGTAGTCATGCACCTAATGAAATTTTCCGTGATGCAAACTCTGACAACTGCGCAATAACTGTAAATGACATATATGGGTTTGAGGTCTGCTGCCTCCATGCGTCGAAGAATTCATGTTATTAACAGATCTTAGTGAAAATTAATGAATGTTGTTTCACGCACTTCACTCATACAACTGCAATATTACCGCGCATGTCAGCTGAATAAAATTGTAATTCATTTTATGACTTAAGTATTAAAAATGTTAAAATATTAAGCAATTTATTTTGTTTTCCAGTTACGTATATTAATTTCTTATACTGACAACTCGACTTAATCTAGCAATCAAGATCGCATTACTATGATATAGATTGGTAAAGGTGAAAAAGCGACAATTCATAAGTATGTGTTATATTTCTTCTGATTGGCTAACGCACTAAGCCTTGTGACCATGCCAAGTGGCATAATCCTTGGATGCATCCATTTTCTCCACGTGACGGTTGACATGTACAATTTCCCACTTCTTCATCCACGGACCCTGTATGGTGGTGTCAAAATCTGACTCTTCTGCTTGCTGTGAAAATAAATGAGGTATAATAAAGCTGAAACTTTATCCAATCTATATCGAACATTTATTGGGGTCTTAAAATATGTACAAAGACGTTTTGTTGACATAACGTAATCCTTGAAGAAGAATAAATAAGAGAATTCTGAGGAAATCAACGTCGCAAGACACGACTGAAAATCCGGCATCCTCTCTTTTCACCCTTGGCTGCCTGCGGTAAGATTTCATCGTCACTTTTGCTTATACACAGACTTGCAAATACCTCGGATTATTAACCCAATGCGAGCTTTAATGTTGACTGAGTGAATTAGTCCGATTTTCTCTTCCCAACACAGTCACTTCTCGTTCAATAAGAGAACACTTTCACTGATGCACAATGAAATTATTTCAGTGACTAGTTCATGACGTATCTTTGTTTATGAATATTCATGAGAAACAAGGGACTTGTATCTCAGGCAGACACGGGTGAATATAGAGCACAGATATGCAAAATGGTTGTTATTACTGCTGATAAATGATTTAGAAAGTCCCCTCCCCTCCAGTACACGTACAATATGATCCGTATAACTGCTAAATTTAAGACCTCCATTGCTTCCAAAATGCACCACTGACTGTAGTGATATTGCGGTCCCAATTCGTACGAACAAACAAGTCCATTCTTCCCACCATCTCTCAAACGATTCATTGTATCTGGGTTTTGTGACAAATTTAAAGGTTCAAAACTTTGAATAACTACCATTATACTGTGGTTAATATCATTATGTTCAAATTTGCTTTCTGTTTAATGATACCCTTTGGTTGCTTCTATATCTTACTCTAAAGTCCTCGTATTAAATGGAACAAAACTAAATGAAACGATCGCGTACAATCGTAGTAGGCAAAAGATTCTAGGATTTATCCGCTTCTTTGACATTGTAGCTAAAAGAAAACGTTTCCAGATTTGAACGAGAGTTCAGAGATACCAAATATGATTATCGAATGCATGCACAACTGACAGCGTACAGAACTCTCTTTCCGGAGACAAACATACGTGACCATGCTAAACAAAGTGCCAGAAATGTTTCGATTGTACTTACGGGCATGATATCTTTGACTGATTCCCGTTGCTCTTTATGTCTATTCACACGATCAAATTTTTCCCAGTCTATTTTTCCAACCGGGTCCTTGGATGACCTCATCAGCACACACTCCTTCATGCCATAAAATCCGTTCGGCAGTTTAGGATTTTGCCAGCGAAGGTCTAAGCTCCATCGAATTTGATTTGACAAATTTGGGAGACTGTTACATCACCCCCAAAAAAGAATTAAAATATTTGTGAAACTTTATACTAAAAAAGAAAACAAAAAAAAAAAACTTACTTTAGAAACTGTCACAGGAAAATTAATAAAAATCGATTAGACTTACTATATTATCAAAGAAATGGTAATGTATTAAATATTGACTACTATTATATATCTTTTGCGTGACATACAATTTAAAATTAATTTTCAAATATCGCAAATCAAGAATGCAATATACTTTATTTATTTTTTTACGAAAGCTTGGATTTGCACAAATTTGCGCCTATTTACCTTCTATGTGGAATCAAATTGTTCAACAGTAGCATACCTCCGTATGGCACAGGGCAAAGAACTTTGTCTTTCTTTATGTCAATTTCTGTAAAAGTAATATATGTCACCTTGTAAATTTAGGGAAATAAACATATTCGACGAGTATATATGGATCAGGCCTATTACACGCTATAGGGGAAAGCAGTTTTGGTTCATGACAGTAGCATACAGATGACGAGACCATGATGATCGAATTTTATGCCGACACCCTGAAGGTTAACAGTAGAGCAACTCTTACGTTTAGTTCGTAAAGAAAGCACGATAAGCAGTGGAATCTTTAAAAAAAAAAAAAAAAGTGCACAAGCTCGTGCACTATTTTTGCCACGAATCCACAGCTCGGAGTGGCTTCTCCAAAATGTATCGTTTTTTGCTATTTACTTTTTGCGGCTATAATTTAAACAGTTTTCTTTTAAATTAAACATTGTAATGGTGACATAAACATAAAGAGTCATTACAATCGTTTTGAGGTCTTTGTGCACCATTTGAATATCTCTTTTCACTTTACCTAACATTAGTAGCACATGACAAACGATCTCTTTAAAGCAACCGGTAACTTAATTTGACGTCACAGAATCTGGTAAAAACGCTTATGTATTGAAATGGTGAACGCACTTACACACTCTGCGTGTTCACGTGTACACAGCAATCTCCTATAAAACGATGCGTAATTATCCATGCTTCCAAATGTTGGCATAAATCATTCCAGTGAAAACCTATTCCATATTTACCTCCACCTGACCTCAACGTGTCCCTACAAGTGTCCGCCATAAAGGTACCGATTGCGGGTGCTGATCAAAGGAAAGACTGAATAAAATACTATGAATCGACTTTCTTTAAGCTCTTCGAATTTGCACTCTCAAACACAGCAAAACACAACTGAATATGACACTTAAGTTGAGAAATTTCATTGTCCATATTTCTCACAAGTCTAGAAAACGAAACAAGAACCCAGCTGTCCGTTTAATTTCAGTGAAGCAAGGGAGTTCATTTAAAAGAAGCTTGTAAATTTTAATGAAAAGAGGAATATATATATATATATATATATATATATATATATATATATATATATATAGAGAGAGA
>JAECUM010057097.1:0-15082 GCA_016617855.1 Megalonaias nervosa
TATATATATATATATATATAAACTTACATGTATGGACTATATAATTGTTGACAGTTTCCTTAAAGTCATGAATCTGTTGAATGTTACTTTTCCAAACCAAATTGAGTATCGGAGATTGTGATTTCACATCTTTGTGGTTGGTGCATTGAAATATTTTTGAAATACTTGTCGTAAGAGCTATAGGTCTTTAGTTATTATTTTTCTCGTCAGGTTACCGATTTCGCTTTCCAGTAGCAGGATTATTGCAAAAATGATACGTACAAACATGCAATTAAATAAAATCAACAGAACAACACAAAATCTATTATCTGAATATTTTAAATGTTCAACATATAAAAATCTGCTTCTGGACATTTACCTGCTATGTGTCTTGATATTACACATTGGATCTCAGTGTGATGACTTCAGTGCAAGCAAAATGGATATATAATGCTGAAGGAACACACTTCTTATTCGACTTGTTTTTAACACTATTAAGTAATACTTCAAAATGTTTTTTCACATGTTGCAGATATTATTTTGACCATGGTTCCCGCTCATGCAGATTGGTAGCCTATGGAAAGTTCTTGTAGTGTTTTGGTTAACTTGCTTCCAGAATTCGCGTTGGTCGAAATTTTCAAACTTTTTGAGCTAGAGAGTCTGCTATATGTTTTGCTTCTTCCTTCTCATATCATCTAAGAATTGACTTAAAGTGTGCTCTTGTTTGGCGCATTTAGTTAATGCGATGGCCATGACAAGGTTTACCGTTAACACGCCACATAAGGTAGGCATTGGTACAAAGTGATGCAGTTCTTTGACACAGTCATTATATCCTGGCTAAACCCGGTAACCACGTTGGGATTTACTAGTCAAGCTTTTATCGGAGTTGGACAAAGTTTTTACTATATCCATGTCTAATCCATTAATCTCTTTCATATGCACCTGATAAGTACAACCATGATATTGCAAACCGCAACATGGTATGGAATCTCTAGCTTGTTTAATAAGAATACAGATGTCTGAGTATAATTCAGTTTGTATAATTCAGTGTTTCGTCAGCAGCAAGATCAGACCAATTATTAAAGGTCATCTGCCATACTCCAACATTTTTCTTTTTACATCAGATTTGCTTTACATGATTAAAAGTAGTTATACTTGCACAAAATGAACAAACATAATTATCAAGTGTAAAGAATACATAATAAGTTAATTACTCGAAATAGAAGTATACAACGCTGTTACTTCCCATTAGCTACGATTTCCCACCTATAGAGGACGCCAGCCAGAAATGACGTACATTTATCCCACACAAGACGAAGTACATGCTTCTTGTTGTCGAAAAATGAAACACTATAAACTATGGCTAGGGAACATTTAGATGAAACTACTGACAGCTAATTTACTGCTCAGACTTCGATCGATATGCGTGCACCACGCACTAGATTGTGTCGCTTTCAAAACTGTTCTATTGCTTCAATTTATTTTAAAATTTCCCGTAAATACAAGTACAAGGAATCAGTACTGGCTTCCCTATGTCGGCCGACTTTATAACCAAAAAGAAATTGGCACACTTAACATAATCCAAAGGAACCAAGCTTGGCTTCCTTATGTGAACCAAATTCATAAGACAAAATCAGCACACTTGAAAAGATACCAAAGTCAGTTTCCGGGTGTGTTTGCTTTGTAATAAAATAACCTTTGTATGTGATATCCTGTCGATAAGTTTAAGCAAGGAGTTTATTGCTATCTGCGAGTTGTGTTTATTCATCACCCGGGCTTCTATTTATTTGCCATATGTAAATTGATGTTTGCAGGACAAATAATATACAATACAATAACTTGCTGTAGTAATACTTCTGTAACCAATGCTAGCGAAAAGAGAATCATTTGCGCTCACAGTGAAAGTATTTTAAAATAATAATTTTTATTTGCGAGATACCGTCGTATATTTAACCAGGATACAATACAATCTTGGTCAGTTTGAACCTTGTAACTTATCATGCGTGAATGGCAGGTGCCTTCAAGCAGTCGGGTGATATTTTCGTCTCTTTTGCAATTATGTTATTTGACATAAGCAATACACACTAGGCATACAGTAAGGATCCATACGCAAGCCGACAGCCGCTACATATACGGAGTTCGTGAATATATTTTTTTCTTTAATATATTTCACATGATGAAAAAAGAAGGAATACATGATAACAATGCAAGGTTAGTTTCTTTCATTTATTTAATAAGTGTATGTTTAAATGAAGAAAAAAAAAAAAAATTGTACCATGAAAAGGGGGGGGGCACAAATTCAATACAGAATTGATTATTTCCTTTCTTATTTGTATGGAATAATGCAGCAAATACGATTGATGATATTGCCTAGTAATGACAAGCTGTTAATTTATGCGCTCACACACTAAGACAACTTGAAAAATAAAAACAAACAATATAATTAAATGGTAAGAGCTTCATATTGCAGCAACTAAATACTGACAAAATGCTCAAACATTATTTTCTCTCTCTCATGTGTAATCAAGTGTGTATTATATGCAGCAGTGTTACAACCTGAAGCCTAAAATTAAATATATTTGTTATATCTCATGTACACTAACCTTAGAAAAATGTACACGCATTCTGTAGAATAGTATCTGCTAAGTATTATTGTTTTATAAATCAATATTGATAATTTGACCAGAGGACTTAAACTGAAAATGTCGTTGTGCAGATGCATATATATTTTAGCGTAAAAAATGTGTATAAATATTTTAATTAGAACTAGCATGATATGTCAGTTTGTGTTTTACGTTACGAAGTACGGCTAGTTTCTTCGAAAAAATATCGAGATAGTTTGTTTAATTGTTTTTCTTTATAAAACCTATTTCTAAACCTTATCTTACATAGTATCTACATGTTGTTCGAAGATAAAGAACTTGTTCAAACTATTGTTATGTTGGGCCAATTGTCTTTGGGCCAAAGTGACTATAATCAGGCAGAAATGATACAACTTTCCCATCCCTCATTCTGTTCGATCCCACAGCTTGAATCCACTTTTTCCCCGGTAAACAGGGTCTTTCAGAAAAAGAAAGAACCCTTTTTCCTATGATTACGCTTTTGGTTACATCCACATGCAACACGATGCACCATTTTTGCTGTACAAAAACAAGATCGTAAGATAAATCGCATAGACATTTACTTGGGGAAACTAAACACCTGAATGGCTAGGTTGAATAGAAGGGATAAATGTACGTCATATTCGTTTTTGGCATGCGGAAACTACCGATTGTTTACAGAGATCGCCGAATAAAGTTTTCGTGTGAAAAAGGCGGATTTTCAAGTCTAATTAAACATTTGTATGGTGTGCACACATAACAAATGCGTTTGTTTATGACTATAATAATATCACATGTTTGTACAATATAGGTGGCCAGTGACCTTTAATGTACTTCAAATTTAAGAGCTCAGTGGGGTAAGATTCGAATGCTGGAAGTAAGCCAGCATTGATAGTCACAGGGTGTACATTATTCTCATAGCACTTATAGCTGATTGTGTAGAGACACAATGTTCCAACCAAGTGACTGTATTGTGCAAGTCACTGAGATAAGTAAAACGTGTTATGTAGTCAATTATTAGTTTTATGTCCGATATGATATAATCATATGTATCACAGAATAGGCGAATTTCATCTCCAAAGCGAGTGGATTTGAGCGTTTTAGCATTCAAATCTCCTATTACAGAAAGTTTTAGAGTATTAACACTTTCTACCACAGAGTTAATCGTGCCCCAAAAATCTACAATTTCGCCATAATTTTTTGCAAAATCACAAGGTAAATAGACATTATAAAGCAACGAGGAATCCCCGGTCTTATTAGTAATACTTATCTGAGATCATCGAGATGTTGTACTTTTCTGGTACATGCATGAGATCAACGGTATAGTTCCCCGACACATCGTAAGGTTTGCCGATATGACTGTTGCTTGAAGATTCAATCGGAGATTCTTCTGATCCATAGCACTTGTCGTGTATGGATGAGAGAAGTCTATCTCACAGTCGAATAACCACAATTCTTGCAAGAATGGAAATGTCTGGAATAACGTGTACATTTCTTATATTTTGTATATTTTTTGTTAAAGAACGGCAGTTATGAAATAAAAAAAGAGTCCAATATAATCCAATTTGTGAATACTTTGATAGTAGACTCTAACTAACTTGTTCATTGACCACACACGTTCATCACGTTCATCATCACATTGTGCGCAAGGTTATCAGATGTGAGTTTGAACCTAGCATATGTATTATATTTCGTATTTAATTTATCCACCTGGGTTGGCTTAACTGCAGAGTAATGCTCAAAATGTGAGGAAATGCCCGATTCCTGCATTTCAGGGACACGTCTTGTCACGACTATTCATCGCTATCTCATTGGACGCACTGAGCACACTGCCTTTCCTATGACACCACTGCAACAATATTTTGCGAAAGGCATTTGCATGTTCTGTGAGCCACTTAGGAAAAGTATTGCATGTTTGCTCAGATAATATATTTCACCTGCTCTTATTCAGTGTCATGGTCACACGATTTTGTCTTTGAAATATGAAAATCAGTAGAAAGTAATGACAATGGACGCTAATGCGACACGTGCCGGATACATGCTTAATGTAGAAAACGAGAATTGGATGGTGAAGGTGTTATGTACCTTTAATTGAATTGTTTTGTTTTACATTTTTTTAAATTCCATTACATGTATTGTAGTGTAACATTGTTTACTGGATTTGATATTGTCCAAAAGTTGAGTTCTGTTTGACGTGATTGATGCAATTGTTTTAATTTGTATTTCATTGTCGTAAACAACTAACATTGTATCTAGTTTCTGACCTTGTTCCAAAGTCAGTGACAGTTTTGGCAAACAACTTTTTTGTTTATTTATTTTTATCTTTCTCAAAGTAAGAATCGTTAAGTTGAGTCAAAGTCATATATGGGGTGCATGAAAAGTATAATATATCGATTGGTATAAACTTTTAATTTTTCCAGAAGAACTTTTGACCCTCATTCGGGAATCTGTTTTGCGTCTTAATTAGTGTATAACTGTTGTTTTGATCAAAGGTTATTCAGTGGGGCTTAACACACTTGACACGTTAAGTAGTATTATGTTGTGAGCAGTTTGGGTTGAAGTTTTATTTTCTTCAAATCATTGAATTCATGTGATTATTTTCCCTGCAAAATACAAAAGTACTCAAACAAAATTCTTGGATAAAGACATTTATTGGACTTTATACCGATTTCAAAACTGGAATAATATTTTATGTGATTCAACAAGAGACTGTTGACTCATCAGCACTTCGGTGACCACAACAGTTATCATCGCCTTCAATTTCGGATTACATCGTGACTCGAACTCAGTTTCATTCAGGACTGTTTATTACTAGGACCTCTATTTTAAATTCTTGGATTTTTTTTTAATTTAATTCGTAACACCGTAAGTTCTCATTTTTCATTTTGTATTCGATGAAAGAAATAATTTATTAAATTTTACAAAGCTTGTTGTCTTCGCTAATTTCTGTTTCTTATTTTAAGAGCATAGTCTCGTAACACCAGTAATTGCATAACCTGGGTATAAATCAGGGAATTCTTTTTCAATAGGATCCACTTTCTGATCCAACCAAGGCTTGTCAGAAACAAGTGGATTAACCACAATCATATCTTTTGCTTGGTCATTGCCTAGTAATACATGAATGCCCTCAATGGGTAAAGAAGACATACTTGTCAATTGGTAGGAAAACTCAATCATAAGATACCTATGGCTCGTCTGCAATCTATTCCTGCATTTGACGAACCATTTAGCAGAATAATGGTAGATTGTGTCGGTCCCTTACATAAGACCAAATCAGGTAACCAATACTTGTAAACCATAATGTGTGCGTCAACAAGATTCTTAGAGGCAATTCCTTTGAGGAATATTAAAACTAAAACAATAGTAAAAGCTTTGATAAAGTTATTTTTTATACTCAATTTGACCTTCCCAAGTCTGTACAATCTGAGCAAGGGTCATATTTTATGTCCGGAATTTTCCTGCCAGTTATGCTTGAATTTGGCATCCAGAAATTCAAGTCAAAAGTGAAATTATGGTTTGACAGAACTACAATGGAGAGAACTTTTGAATGTGGTAATAAAGGTCTCTCTCTCTCTCTCTTTGCCATTCTTTAAAATTTTATTCAGATTAGGTATTACGGCTCTTACAAAATTATAAAGAAAATGAATGAGATAAATTATGATAATAGTACTCCTGGGATGTAAATTAATTAGCTGAGCATCGGTATGTTGAGATAGATAGCCAAGTTAATCATGCAATTAATTTAGTTGTACATGTCCCACTCACTGAGGATTTAAGTAAAGGAATGCAATCGGACGCTACTGATGTTGGAGTAACAACTCTTCGAAATTCAGAACTTATGAATAATCTGGACTAGAAACTTTTACATCTGCAACAACAAGAAAGAAATGAACGTAAACAGTTATTACTTGAATATGAGCACTTATTTCCAGATGGTCCTACACGAACAAAGTAAATCTACCACGACGTTGAAATTGTAAATTCTAAACCTGTGAAACAACACCCATACTTGATGAACCCTCCCAAACAGGAATAGTTGAAAAAAGAAATTCATTATTTGCTGGAAAACCATTTCATAGAACCTAGTAAAAGTCACTGGAATTCACCGTGTTTACTTGTTCCAAACCAGATAAAACTTTCCACATATGCACTGATTATTGAAAGGTGAACAGTGTGAATAAACCAGACTCACTTCCATTACCGAGAATCGATGACTGCATTGGCAAAATATGTCACCAAATTTGACCTTCCGAAAGGATTTTGGCAAATTCCACTGACAGAAAGGACAAGGGAAATTTCGGCATTCGTGACTCCAGATGGACTTTATAAATATAAAGTGATGCCGTTTGGGAGAAAAGGTTCACCAAGTGCTTTACAACGTTTAATGACCATGATTACCCCTGGTCTAGATAATTGTGATGCTTACATCGATGATATCATCATCTACAACGACAAGAGGAAATAACATTTACCAACAATTCGGAAATCATTTGGCTGACTCACTGATGCATGATTGGCAATTAATTTATCCAAAAGTGAGTTCTGCCGTGCTTGTGTAGCATTTCTAGGGCATATTGTGGGATATGAACAAGTTAAACCTATAGATGCTAAGGTCAAGACTATCTTTGAATTCCCTGTGCCTGTCAGTAAAAAGCAACTGATGCCATTTTTAAGTATGGCTGGATACTATCGGAAATTTTGTTCCAATTTTTTTCATAATTGCTGAACCCCTGACACATTTATTGAGCAAGAAAACCGTGTTTCTTTGAACTGAAAAATGTCAGAAGGCTTTTGTTAAGTTAAAGACCATACATTAGAGTGCACCAGTTCCTACAGCTCCAAATTTCAGTCAATCATTTAAAATGTATGTTGATGCAGGTGATGTTGGGGTTGGAGCAGTATTGATTCAAGAAGATAAAACTTGTGCTGATCACCCAGTGTGCCTACTTTTCTAAGAAATTAAATAAGCATCAACAAAATTATTCTACAATTGAGAAGGAATGTTTGCTTTGATATTGGCATTACATCATTTGGAAGTTTACATTAGTTCACCTCCTTCTCCGATTATTGTATTTAGTGATCACAACCCCCTTACTTTTATCGGCAAGAAAAAAACAATTCAGAGATTATTATGGTGGAGTTTGTTGTTACATGAATATAAAAAAGAAAGACAATGGAAAAAGACAATTTAATAGCATATTCACTTTCTCGTGTATCGAAATATATTTCATGTATACTTTGCATCATTCATAAGATTTCTTCTGTTATTTTTTTTATAAACCTCAGGTATAATTGACCTTTGGTAGAGTTTCTAAAGGCTAATAATGAAAACCTACGACATACCTAAAATCGAAAGATTTGTTGATTAAATGTATTGATTTGATAACATCAATTATTTTCTTTCATTTGTAACTGATAGGTAAATACAAACATAGATACATACCCAAACTTTAAAAATGTCTTCTTATTTTGCCGGAAAACTTCGAAATTTTAATACAAATTGGATGAGACATGCTTACTGTTGTGATCATCTATTCTTTTTGCAACTCATGGTACATGCTTTTATCTAAATTTTGTAATTTGTATTCATGTCTGTAACATTGTTGTAATTTTCTCATTATCTTTAGTTAGATTTTCCTACCTGACTAGGGTCTGTCAAGAGCCTGACGTTACATAATATATATAAGTAGATACTTAAGTATGTGTTGCCAATTACTAATAATGGTTTTTATGACGACAGTGGGCTAATTTCTCATTACCTGATGGGTTTGGACTGTTGTAGAAGAATTAAGCAATTTCCCATTGGTTAGTCTATGTCACATGGATAGACAGTTTTGAAGAAAAAAATTGAGTAGTATGATCTATCACTTGGGGGTATGTTGTGAAATATAGTCGTAATAGAAGATGTATATAAAGAGATAACTGAGCAATCAGATTCATTTCTATTTTTGAATAATTATTATGTATTCTGTTAGTGTTCTAAATCTACAGTCCTGTTTTATGTTGTCCTTATGTATTATTTGAGAGGAAAACATAAGCTTGAACTGTTCAGTGGAAATAGAAAGTGCTCATTATCATGGACTAAAATATTATTCAAGAACGATTATGAATTATTCAAAGGAGTTCTGGATAACGCCATTTAGGTTAAGGTTACAATTCTTGGCGGAACAGTCAATTTCCGGTTTTGAAATATATAAAGACCTTTTTTATTCTTTTGACAAGATTACATTGAATTCACTTCACAAAGTTGTAGGTTACTCAGATAGTTTCATGTATAACTTTAATAATTAAATTATTTGTTAACTTTTACAAAAGTTGTTTTAGCTTCTTTCTGTTACGTAGTTAGTGACATAAAGTCGTAATATTTACATTGCAAAGACCTTAAACTCGAAACATAAGTGTCTTATTGAAGCATCCGAGAGACCGTGGGATTTACCTTACATATATATGAACATAGAAAAGGTTATATGTACATTAAAATCTTACATAATGATTATATTTATCAACTAGTCCTAACAATTATTTTTGTCCGGAATAAGAATAATATGGCACATGGCAGAATGATAGCTTTTACTATGTACATTGTTGGAAAAACCTAAAGCTATACTTGCACGTGAAAATCTACACCAATATGAATCAGGCATTCAAACTTTGTCTTACGGTACAGTCGACAGAATAAAGGATGTGAACTAAGTTCTAAATGCTTGCCACGGGGTTTCTCATAACACTGCGCTTTGGTTGCTCAGATACCGGTTATCTGTTAAAAGCGTGTGTTACCGAAGCAAATACCTAAGTTAGCATTGTGATAATAATGCTAACAAAAAAGAATATACATTTTTCTGCCAAACCCATAGTGTACTATATCTGTGTATAGTCTTAAGCCTTGCATGTCTCTTATTTCCAGTCTTGGAGCATATCACGACGGTGAAGGGGATGCAAAAGCTTGTAAGGCAGAGGATTCATTTATTATGAGTTCCATAAAGAGAGGACCTAGTTCGGAAAGGCCATACTCCAAAAACCCTTGGTTATTCTCTAACTGCTCTGTGGAATCATTCAAGGTCACGCTAAGGAACAAGTATGTAAAGTATACATCGATATTTAGAATATTATTAACTTGCGTTAATTTCAGACTTTCGTTGATACGAGTAACTGGATTATCCAGTAGTTGTTTGGGAGGAACAAAGCTGAGTTAAGTACCCACTTTACATATATGACCTTTGCAATTATAATGAATATAAAGACAATTTGGACAAATGAGAAAGCTGTATTTATAAGGACATAGGCATGTGAGTATTTGAAATGGTTGCAGCGTGTACACATTTGATCTCATTCCAGAAATTACCATTCATTTAATGTTCATATTTTAATTCTTCCCATAAGAGATACAGCGATTGATCCCTACAAGGGAGAGGAGACCTTTAACATCGAATCTATCAGTATGGGAGTCATCATTATCATTGAGTTAGCACCTTCTTTCTTTAGACTCAATGCAATGTTCGTTTAAATCATTTGCCAAAGGAAGTGTAATGTCGCAGTAATGGTTCTTTCTCTTTTTGCTGAAAGGATCTGTCCCCTTCAATTCGTCATGTAAGATAACCATATTGGTCATCATTATGTTCTCTTGTTTCATCAAGGTATTCATTTTGGAAAGTACCGAGAAGGAATTTCAATGTTTCCCTCAATAAAAGCGAGGACCATTTTGTCCCTTTCTGGAGATATCTTTAGAATAGGACGTGAACTATTAGATGAAAATATCTTGATCAGATGTATTGAAGTTACCCTTGTCCAGCATTTCTACATTTTTACTTGAATTAGTCTCAGTATTCCTCTTCTTTTCCCTTGCTTTTTATTTGCGTAGTTGGGGGCACAGTTTTTACTGCGGTAGATTCGGTGAGAACAGAAAGGACTATGATGATTAAAAGCAAACGTTTGCTTATAGATGAGTGTGTATTTGTTATCCAGTTGCGAAACACTTCTTTGAAATCTGGTTTTGATGGCGACATCGCTGAACAAGGAGAAGAGAAAGGGAAGACAACAGCAGATATTGTTGTAGTATCTGTGAATATGTGCGAGAACAAGCTGCAGCACTTTGCTTATTTGGTGGAAAGTGGTCTTTATCAGGATGTTTCTCGGAAAATTTGGATTTGTTGTATAAACAGACTGTTACTCTAACTTCCTTAGTCGTTCTTTATTGGACTTGTGTTTAGGGTTTTCTTTCCGTTTATAACTTCTTCTAAGCTATGTTTAATACATTTTGTACCAGAAAACGAATCTCTCCTGAAACGCTCCTTTCACCCGGTTTAATGATAATGTGTTGCTTCGTTTGAGGATCGATTCTTCATTCAGCTATGGATCAAAGCCATTTTATCCTGTATTTGATGAAGAATCAGAATGAATGTTTGTAATAATTAAGGTGATGTCCTAGTAAACCATCCTTGCACTTGCTTAAGACTTCTAACAAATGCGACAACACATTTACATCTTTTAGTCCCTGACTGCAATTTGGAGCAAACGTGAGATGCAATGCATGCTAACCACTAGGAGGAAAGATAGAGGTAAATGGTAATAGTTCTAAAGACCGACGAAAACGAGGAAGATGACGATTAAATTATTGTACTTCCTTGTTCACACCTGCCTTGCAACAAATTTCTACGAGAAGATGTTTCGTATTGTTCATCTAACATATAAACATTAAATTTGTCTGGCAGAATTTTAAACAGCAAAACCTAATCAGTATCCATGTTGGTGGATCAAACCCGGTTTAATGATAATGTGTTGCTTCGTTCGATTCTTCATTCAGCCATGGATCAAAGCTATTTTATCCTGTATTTGATGAAGAATCTGAATGATTAATTAAGGTGATGTCCTCGTAAACCATCTTTGCTTAAGACTTCTAAGAAATGCGACAACACTTTTACAAATTTTATGTCTGTGATTGCAGCTTGGAGCAAACGTGAGATGCAAGTCATGCTCGGGTATGTTAAAAATGTCCACATAAAGGCCGATGCTATTTATATGGGTTATTGTTTAGTTGCATTTGAATGTTGTTACCTCTATCCGTATAGGGTCCCATTGGTCATAGAATATACCTTACACTAATTATATATTTGCATTTCAGAACGTGCCTGAGTATCCCGGGTTCGTACTATCACAACGAGGAATATGCCAAGCATACGAAGAAAGAGCCAGGAGAGGTGTTCACAGTTGATGAGCAATGTGAGCTCATTCTTGGGCGCAACTCTGGCGTGTGTGAGGTATTATATTGTGTATGCATGTATGTGAGTTTGTGTGGGTGCATTTTCCATTCAGGAAAGAATAAGTACGATACGTTGTAGCAAACTATTGGGAGGATGACGGATTACTGATAATTAAGTGGTATTTATGTGTAAACTTATGTATGTGTTACTATTTTGAGATGTATGCTGGGCTCATTGGGAGGCTAAATTTTAAAGGTCTGTGACGTTTAATCGAAATGGCATTAAACCTGTCTGAGATTCCGACACTGAATCACGTAAGTAATATTTAATATGAATAATCATTCGTGTAAAAATATCACTACATTACTAACCACACTGAAGTTGCTTCTGCATAATTCGTTATTCTAAGGACAATCAATTGAATCTTCGGATACCAAGGGTTGGCTAACTCATATTGAACGAGACCAACACATTCATGAGAGGCAGTATTAAATTGGACAACTAGAGCGGATGTAACCATGTGAAGTGACTGTTTCTAAAACTAAGATGTTGCTACTTATTGTATCAAATATACAATGATAGAAAAACATGAAGCACAATGAAACGAACCCATCGAAGTGACTCAGTGTGTGTAAATACAATGAAAGTTTGTTATGATTAATTAACCGAGTAGCAATTGAATTGTAGGCATTACCACTCTAAAGGAATCAATAAAGCTGTCATTGCAGACTGTAATCCCAGAAAGTCGAAGTTTTTAATTTTTTTCCAACTGATCTTGGAAATTTACGAATACACCCAAAAATGTTGCCCGCATTTAATACAAAGCTCTATTAGAGCCAAAACAGAGCTTATATGGATTGAAAAGGCCAAGTGTATTGATATATATGTATAAAATAAATAAGGAAATTCATCTGATCTCCTGGACAGTTCAAAACAAAGAATTTATGAGCACATTGAAAAAAACAGAAACTGTACCGCTCAAAAAGAACGTGCAAAAATAGAATGCAATTTATCTCATCTTATGAATATATGATATAGTCAACTGTCTATTACAAAGAGCACATACTTGAACATACATGGTCCAAGTGAACGTGCAAAGCAAACAACGTCGTTTACATTATCATATATGAAACCTGTGCCGTTCGTTATCTAGTAGAAGCAGAAAAGCATCATAAGAAGATTATAAGACAAATCATTATAGATCTGATACGACGTCAAAGAAACTTAATATAAATGCCTGGTTGCCGAACACTTTTGTTGTTCACTGGTTATTATTTCAATGAGATAATTCTAGCTGCAAATGCACACAACCGCATCTGGAGTTTACAAGAAGGATAGATAAAGAATCGTACCCGGTATGCCGCCCTAGAACACTTAAATCAATCCCCATTTATTCATTAAAAATAATTCATTTAGCAAATTAAGAATTCACTCACCTATAATTACTATCGTTTATTGTCGGTACCTTTGACAAGGACTCAATAAGAGTTGCAAGTAACTGATGTCGTTAAAAGCTAGTGTTTGCACATAACGTTGTTTGTTATATACTGTTATGTCTAGATTCATGGAAATTGGTGAGGTGTTTCATCTTTATGCATAATTTACACCTGTTTTCCATGTTTCACTCTTCACTAAATTCTGTTTCATGACTATTTACCTAGCTGTATTTATGAAACTTAGATGCATGGATCTCAATTAGGATCATACCTTAACAACAAAAAAAAGTCATGGTTACGTCGTTGTTAATCTTACATGTGAAGGATACGTTTATGTGTATACTTCATAATCAAATTGGCGTTTTGCGCTCTAAATACATACTGTTGCATTAATATTATGAAACTTTATGGGATCTATTTTCATGAGGGCTCTCCCAACATTACAAAAGTATGTGAATGTATTTTCAAATTCATCCTTCCTTGACATAGCCAGATTAATCAATTTAGATAATAATATTCATCTCTGTTAGTATCACATCCTTACAAGAAAAGAAGGACAATGCTACAATCCTTTCATGTTTACAGGATAAGGATAACGTTTTGAGTTTAGCTCACGACAATTCTCTTTATCTCGTGTATATTATTGTTATAAGTGTAGTTAGGAAACTTGGTGTGATGATGCACCTTGTTGAGTGAGACACCCATATCACACAGGTGATCACTCTTATCTATGTTTTACTCGTCACTGACCTTTTTCATTTTTATTGTGAAACATTAAACGAAATAACAACATCCGTACAGACAAAATTATTATGACTTACATTGGAATGATTCAGACAGTGTTCTTGCATTCAGCTCATAACATGTGGATCTATGACATGCAAAGTACATTTTGTCCTATATACAATCATCAAACTGCGAGAGGATGTGTCTTGATCATCACTACTAGCACAGGTTATAACTTTTGTGTTTACTGTTGATTTATCGGACACGGATCATGCTAGAATCGAGAAATGGGTGATGTTATGCGTTTATTTTACTACCACAATCTAGCAACAAAATATGTCTAATGTGACTATAGCTTCATTTATTACTGACTCTACTTTAGTTTCTTTATTTAAGTCTTAATCGTAAAAGTTTGTTGACATTCGTACATACAGTGTTACATAGAATCACAAAACGCGGTGAGTGGATATATCTTGGTAATGGCTACACTTGTATTGTACATATCAGTCTTTATCAATAATATGTCTCAGTGACGTGCTGAAATTTTGAACCCATTTTTGTATTTGGTCCATTACATTTGGCACTATATCTTACAACAAAATTATTGTGAATGGGACTTACATTGTCTGTTTTTCATTTATGAGCTCATTATGCTTTAATGACCCCATATATCAATTAACGCTAGACCTATATACCTCTTAACGTATTCTGTGTTAAAATCTCTGTAGTTTATTAGTGGTAGGTTGCCATGAACAATTACATTTTCAGAACATATTTGACTGTAACGTTGTATTAATTAGATCTGTAAGATGACTGGTGTGCCAGTTTGACATGAATCTTAATTCCTCCCGTAACTTTTAGAATTTAAACCTCTTATCCTTTTACATTATATACTTAGTATATATAGCTTTCTTTATTTTTTCTATTCATATAATTAGATGGTTTTCTCCTTGGATATTCATATTCTAATGTAGCATGTTTGTCCGTAATGTTCAAGAAAACTTTACAAAGCTACCAGAGAGAGGATTGACAAACTCGAAGTCAATATAGAAAGAGAGGACAGCATACTGAGCATTTTGTAAATCATTTACAAAGTGATTCACATTAAAATCTTTGAAACTTCTATATCTGAAACCATGATGCG
>JAECUM010057098.1:0-10788 GCA_016617855.1 Megalonaias nervosa
TATATATATATATATATATATAAAGAATACAAGTCATATGGCGAATAACAGTCCTTTCAAGTGCACTGGATCCAGCAAGGGATTACGTATGTCGGGGATTGATTAAGATAAAAGCAATCAACTGACAACGAACAGTACAAAACTAGTATCTAACTAGTCTGAGCGCTTTCGACTCTTAATGAGTCTTTTTCAAAGGCATGTACAAAACATAGACAAGACAAAACAAATAAAACAGAAAAACCGTAGTGTTTGCAACACTGTACATGGCTGTTTCTACAGGAATTAAACCTCCAAATGTATTATGTTTCAACTAGTTTATATCAACTTGTTGCGGATACTGGAAATTATTTGTATTGACCTAGAAATCGATGAGCCATAACGACATCTGGTATTATGTGTACATTTATGTAAGCACAAACTACATCCCGGATATTTCATTGTTATAGTAGTAATTGTAGGTTATTAAGCAAATTTTGAGAATTTTTCAAAAGTAAAATGTGTCGGCTGTACATGCCTTTGAAAAAGACTCATTAAGAGTCGAAAGCGCTCAGGCTAGTTAGATACTATATATATATATATATATATATATATATATATATATATATATATATATATATATATATATATATTATATTGTGTGTGTGTGTGTGTGTGTGTGTGTGTGTGTGTGTGTTGTTTCCAAAAGAATATATTTTATGCTATCAAGGTGCCAACGAACTAATTAAATATTTGTTTTAAATATCAATTAATAAATTATGCTTATCATCTATACTAGCTATTCCACTGGACAACTTCAAAAGTTCTTAAATGGAGTTGGTTTTTATATTTTCTTATCCCATTTGAATAGTATTTAGCCTATAAATAACCTGTTCTCACAGTCTTAGTATTCCATTCACAATTGTTATCATTGTTTATGAAAACCATTATTTCCATTTGCATTTCAAACGAGCAAAATAACGTTGTATATTTGATTTAAAGGGCGGTTGGAAGCAACATCGTTGGCATCTGTCTTTGATTAAACCTCGATAGGACTTGACAGGAATAGCGCACTAATTTCGTAGAAGTCAGTGCAATTTATTTTCTTTGCACCATTTTCTTGTCATCATCTAAAAACTACAAACATAGTTACGGGCATTCATTAAGCAAAATGATGTTGTAATCACTTTAGCGTATTCTTGTACAAGTCTGTTGATAATGCCACGATATGGAAGTGCGTAATTCTTCTCTAAACAGTGGCAAGAGAGTTTCACATTGAAGTAAAACAGAGGCGGTATCTTGTATATACATGAGGTGGACGAAATTAATCAGAAAGAAGGAATTGTCCGCGATATTTATGTTGTAATTTTCAGAGGATAATTTCCTATATTTGGTTAGCATCTAATTACATTAAAGTGTTAATAGTCAAGGGATAAAAATATGTTAAAGAATCCCTGAAAGTATCAAATGTATTAAAATCTAAAAAGGGAATTGTAATATTACAGAATAATTTATAACAGACGCTTATATTAAAGTAACCTGCATGCATGAACTTATGTTCGTGATACACTATAAAGCTGATTTCACAGAATTAACAACTCGACAGATTTAGTTGTAGAATGTGTTTATACGAAGTGGCATTATGTAATTTGTGGGCAGCAAAGTAACTTTAGAAAATACCTTGCAATGGTGGTTACATGCATTGTGTCAGTAACTAAAATAAGAACCAGTGGGGATAGGGATTGGGGATTCATTTTTCTTGCATACCATATATATATATATATATATATATATATATATATATATATATATATATATATATATATATATATGTGTGTGTGTGTGTGTGTGTGTGTGTGTGTGCGCGCGCATCATATAAAGATTTGCATTTTCTCAAAATTGTACTTTATTAAAGTTAGAGGTAGGCTGATAGCAGCAATATCTTACAACTTTATGCAGCCCAGTTTCCTTTAATGTCCAACTGCAAGGTATGAATAGTAGCAAGACGTCGTCCTTTATGTCGATCTATCCTGGCTAGTTTGATGGAACGATTATTGAAACCATTTTGTAGGGATGTCTTCAAGCCATTCTGAAGCAATAATTTCTGCATATTTGTATTATTTTAGACGACTTATTCCGCTTACATTTTTTCAATGCAAAACCATTCACAAGTATTTTAACAAAAGAACACTTCACCTTATAAACATGTTTATGTTCATTATACCTACATAGCTTTTGAGAATAACACCTATTCTGCTTTTTTAATTATTTAAATTTTTTGCGTAGTGTTTCAAGTTTTCGGAGCCATTTAAACCTTTGGCACAAGATAGTAGAACGAGTCATTTGCAAATAGGTCGACACTCACAATTAATTTGTTTATTTAATTTAAACCTGATCTGAATAATAACATTTTACATATGAAACAATGTCTGTATCATTGACATACGAAATGTTTCAAGACTTCATTAAAAAGATTAAACGCTGACCACAAGGTACATCAGAAGTTTATATATTATTTGGTAGAATTGAAAGGTCATTGTTGACGGGGCGAGTTTCTTTTGTTGCTACTGCTTTTTCTACACATTGTTGGCTATATAATGCTGTTTCCAAGGCCTCAAATCAGCAGCCGACCCAGGCTGGCCAATGCTGACAGTTAACCGCGACCCTTGCATTACGAAACCGACGCCCTACCAACTGAGCTACTGCAGCTGCCCCAAGACTGGAAGCTATTATATCACTACAGAACAGCACGTTTCAAGTTAACGGGCTTACAAGTGGCGCATGAAAGAATAATGTACAATCAATGAGAAACTGTCTAGACCAATGGGTAGTGATTGCTAACAAAATGGCAGGAATTAAAGATTTTCTTATCAGTTTCAAGCTGGGATTTCCTAGAATCCATATTTCTCATTGTTTTTGGAAATCAGATCTACATTAAAACTCTAATATTATCTGCAATCCTCTATAAAACTTAATGCATTCAACTCAGTTTGGTTTCTGTCTCGATATACAGAAATATACATGCAGGCCTTCTTATTCTGAAGAAACAACATACATATTTGTCACGGTATTTAGGAATGTCATAATTGTCCTACCATCACCACAATCATAATTATCATCACCACTACCACCACTACAACAAACCACAACAACGGACGCCAAAGTAAAAACAACTGAATGTGCCATTCATGGTCCAATAGGTGTTTCTTCTGCAGATTTATCTAATATGATTTATCTAATCAAAATATGAAAAAGAAATCAAAATAAAATTAAAGCACCAGCAAAAACACGTAAACAATGATGTAAATTTGTACTTAATTTTCATATCACATTTGTTAATAAAGGAAAATATAGTGACTGCTTGCTTGGGGGTTGGGGTTGGGGGGGTTGCCATGGGATCGGCATTCAGCACTCGAAGCTCATTTTAATCAATTATCGTCAAAACTAATGTATTAAGAATTATGGGAGCACCCAGATGCTGCCCATGTAATTGAGGTTATATCTCAATTAATCAAAAGGGTTTGCTAACAAAGAAGACATTGATTTTTAAAGTGATCTGAATAGAATGAATTGCTGCAAATAGAGAAACTCTTGGAATTTGTTAATATGATTGCTCAAATATCGGGGAGTGAATTCGGATGCATATACGAATTTTCATTTAGTTCCGTCATAAATGCCTTTGCCATCTCAGATGCATTAAATGAGAATACCAGTTAGATGCAACGGCAATAAAAAGAAATAACGTGCTTTGAGATATTCTTGATCTGCTGTAGTCAATTTATTTTTGAATCGCCATTATCCCAGATCAAGATAAGAAGCTCGATAAAATACATTTTTGTCTCTTCTCATTGTGTCAAGTACAGCTATCAAAATGTTTCCATTTTCTTTACCATTTCTAAACGTTTAGGGCGAAGAGATGAATATAAATAAACCAAACTGTATATTGTCTGCCTTGCTCTGATTATATTAAATATTTGAATGAATAACACGGGAAAATGTACAATTCATTTTCATGAAGAGCTGGATAGTTGAACAGGATTAAATGACTGCAATAAATAAAATCGCATTTTTTTTTTTTTAAATATAACTGACTCAAGACACATCCCGTGTGTAATTCATTCGTACGTTCATATGTTTTTCAAAAGATGGAAAATAAAAAAAAAAATAAATGTAAATTTAACGATAATCGGGATGACATGACGTCCATCGTACGGTAGTATCCGGAAGAAGAACAAGCAAACGGCAAAAAGTGAGAGAAGAAAAGGTAATGGTTATAATTGACTCTGTAGTTTGCATCTTTTTTATATTAATACTTTTGACAGTAAACGAAAACGATATGTCATTTGTATTTGCGCATGTTAATTAAAATAATAAGACTCGGAGCGTGAAGGGGGTGTTTCGACAAAATATTTCAAAAACAATCCAGCAGCAAGCAAAACGTCAGATTTTAGGAGAAAAAAAATAAAATGGGAGGAATCTAGAAATAAAAGACGAGTTTTAAATAATGTCTTTTAGCGAATATTGATTGAAAGAAACGCAAAGCATTTATCTACCATAATTTGGGAGTGCGTGAAGATATGCAACACTGTCAGGGTGGTAGAGGTGGTAAGCATCTTTCGCAGTCTTTCTCGTTGTTCATAAAAAAAATTATATATGATAGGATAATTATTACACATTGTAAATTAGAGAAGAATGTGGATTAATCTCATTTCAAACCGTATCCTATTATATGGAAGTGAACGCAGTTCCGACTAAAGTAACTTCAATTTAAAACACACCCTATTATACTGCAGTGAACGATGTTCCCACGAAAGAAACCTCAACTGAAACCATAACCTATTATATGGAAGTAAACGTTGCTCCCACTAAAGTAATCTCAGTTCAAACCAAATCATATTACTGTATATAGCAGTGAACGCATTTTCCAATAAAGAGAAACAGTGTAACCAAAATTTGGAATAAATATTGTTATCTATGCCCAGACATTTCAATTTTATGGAAACTCTACATATCCGCAAAATCAACCTTTAAAGTTGTATAACTGTGATGTATTATGAGCTGAATACATATAATTAATCGCTTGTAACAATGTCCAACACAAGTACTCGACCACTCGACTATTGGTAGGACATTTATTAGACAGCGTTATCGCTACAGTTGAACAGAATATCGTCAATACTCTTGCTTGGAATAAAACGCTTCAAGAAAGACTGGTGATAGATACCGTTAGACGGATTGTTTGTCAGACATTCTGTATTACAATTGATCGGTCAATCAGCTATGAAAGTTTTATCGACTTTGAAGGAAACTATTCATCACAGATTGTCAAAATAACTCTACGAGAGTGAATAAATACTTCACACAGTAAAGCATCTAATGGGACAAGTAGTTTGTTTTTAATATAGTTATATTAACTGATATGGACACTTCATACATTCCATTAACTTCAAAAAGATATTCAAGCAGACACAATTGTATAGCAACTTTAGGATAGCTGTGTCAATTAAGATCACTGTTCTCTGTCATCAAAGATGTTTAATCAAAGTCATCAATCGGTCTAATGTAGAAAGTATAACAACTCTGGGTCGTGCTATAAACAACAACACAAGACAATATTAACTCTTTAATCCATTCCTTGGATAAATTAATAAATTTATCATTTAATTTCGTTATGTCTTCATTTAAAGAAAAATATGTCTTTGCATTAAGACGAACCAGAGAAATTAGAGATGCCATTGTAATCGAAATGAAGACATTTTTAAGATATGGCGCGCATTAGGGCTTGATAAGACACAGGATATTTGATAACAATAACTATGATTGCCAAATTGTATTACAAACACCTCCAAAATTAAATATCGACATTCGGTCCGTACCTCATTGGATGCACGAGTAATTGTGATCTAGTTCGTTGCTGTGGTATTGTATTGTTCATATTACCGTTATTAACTGTACCTCAGAATTTAGGAACAGGTGTTGACCATTCAAAACTTTATTTTCTCTTTTTCAACTTCTCGCAGTTCGGCGAACTGAAAAACGTACTTACAAGAAATTTAGGAGATTAAGCAGTTAAATGGCTTTATGGTCGCAATGAGGTCACAAAGTGGGAGGAACTATATAAAACAAGCATTTGTTTATACTCCATGTCTTTCGTGTCGTTCTAATAGTGATCGTGATATTTTCACCGATTCGTGTATTTATTTTTTTTAGTAATTATTAATTTTCAACCAAAGTCATGTCAACCAAATCATTCTATCACATTATAAGGCTGAAGGTTCCTGTGAAAGAAATCTATTCTAATGCGATAAGAGATTTGACACTTAAATTTGGAAGGGTTTGTTGCAACTAGAAATAGATAAAAATTTTAATTTCCTTAGGCTTCTCAATACGTCTTGGCAGCGGAATGAAAGTGGATACCTGAGTTTTCTTTAACGTTAATTGTAAACATGTTTGAAATTATTGCAACATAATTCAGTACTTTCCTAGTGTATTCATCTGAATTTGCACCTTTATATGACTAAATAATTTGTAAAAATAATATGGATTAATTTCGTGTCTTGAGCAGAACGGTTTAAGCCAGAGCAAGCATTTCATGTAAATTCCAAGCAATTCTCAAACCGAAAGAATTGTTACATTGCTACGACCCTAAAACTTCTTACTCAAGTCCAATTATATCTTATATTTAACCATGAAAAATATGCATAATGTGGGTTTCATGATGTGCCCGTGTTAGAAATAACATTGAATAGATCTACCGCTTGTGCATTTTTCTTATTTGAGGAGCTCATTTAGAATTGTAGTTTGTCATGTAATCATCGATAACGATGTTGGCACAGACTTTATATATATATATATATATATATATATATATATATATATATATATATATATATATATATATATATATATATATATATATATATATATATATATATATATATATATATTTCAAATTAAAATAGCCAAAACGTCTGATACCTTTTATCTGATTCAGCAAATTGGTATGGTAGAAGACATGGCGGGTTATATTCTTGTGGAAATAAGCTCCGTTTCGCAGACATAAGGTAATGCTAGATATTGACATAAGTGTATTTAGGGAGCCATATGCAGTGTACCTAAGGGGTTATAGCCAATTGCTGCCAACCAATATTTGTATCACATTGTTTGAAATATAGAGATTCCAGGCTTAAAGAAGGTATCATTCTTTCCTAAAAAATATCTTTGGTATGTTGTTGTAGGACAAGGCAGTGACTTTTTCAGAATAAAATTTAGCAACACATTTAAATGTCTTAACACACAAATCAATGCCCGTCATATATCGACGACTTTTCGATCTCCTATAGATTATAAAGTATGCATCTTATTGGACGACAGCATCATATATAGTTATAAAGGACAATCAAACAGTTATAAAAGCGGGTTCAACATTTTTTTAATCTAAAGTGGTTTGTACACACCGTTATCAGTTTCCTAATATTGACGTTGACCCAAAAATTTATTTTGGTGGTTCTCTCATTCCTTTTGTGGAGAATACTAAATTGTGGGGATTTATTTTGTATCGTAAACTGACATTTCTCTTGCATAGTATATACCTCAGGGGCATATGCGAAACTACGCTCAAAATAATCTGACTTAGGGGAAATACACGTTGAAGAACAAAAGGTCTCTTAGAGGAAACACATACTGAGTAACAAAATGTCTAACTTCGGTCTGGATTTTCGTAGGATCTGAACTTGACTATAGCTCAGTTGTGTACTTATCAGCTCGCATTTTTTTTTTGTGCAACTGCGTAACCAGATGCAACAAAGCGAGGATTTTTATTAGCAGCCTTTAAAACTTTTCCTGTAGAACGTCCCTATGGCGAAGCAGATAAACCATTACTTTCCGTCACACAAACAAAACTGGCAATTCCGTATGTGCGAAGAAATCTTATAACCCGCTTATAATATCATTTTAATGCTAAGATATGAATTATATACGAGACACAACCAATTGTCATTTTGTCTGTTAGCATTCCCAGTCCACCTACAAGTTTCAAATATACATCTGGCATAAAATGCCAAATTCTCAGTCTTCTAATTTCATCCGTAGTTGTTTTTATCAACCTAATCATATTTAATATTCGCCAAATGTTCTGTCAATCTTCCTTTTTAAGAGTAAGTTCCTACCGTGACCCCAGTCCCATGTGTACAGTGGGTTCTAAATGCAGAGACAATTGTACAGCCGCGTTGTAATACCCTACAACGCGATGATTCTATACAGAGACTTTGAGAATTACATTAATCGACACGTTTGATGTGCTTGGGAAAATATTTGCTTAACTGAAGATGAGGCTACCATCCAAGGCATAGAGAGGTGCATTTCCGATATGAAGTCATGGATGACATGGAACAAGCTACAGATCAATGATGACAAAACTGAAGTCATCCTGATCACCATGCAGAGACTTTCTCATTTACATCCTTTACCTCAAACAGTAAGTGACAGCAAGGCCAACATTAAATTCACACAGTCAGTATAAAACCTAGGCATCATTCTCGACAGTATTCTCTCATTACACCAACATGTCATGAACGTATACAAGGCTGCATATCTGGAGCTGAGACGCATCAGTTCCATTCGCAACTTTCTTTCGATGCCAATAAAACACTTCCGTGTTTCTTAGTACATTCAAGACTGGACTATTGTAACTCACTTATCTCTGGTTTGTCCCAGTATCTACTACAGAAACTTCAATAAGTTCAAAACACAGCTGCGCAGATTATCCTTGGAATACGAAGAACTGCGCACACCTCCCCCATGCTCTGTAACATCCACTGGCTAACCGTTCAATCCTTAATCGAACACAAAATCTGTTCACTATGATACATTTCGTTGACAGGCTCCAGTCCAAAATACCTGTCTGACCTCACCCATGTAGAAATTTACGCCACTCTTATTCTCCCTGTTTGTTCCTCTTGCACTGTTTCTTTCCATCTTTCTCCTTTCATCTATCTAAAGATTTCAATTAGCTTAAAAATTATCCTGAAACCAATTGGTTTCTAAATACTGCTATTTCAACGGTATGTTTATATTAGGCATTATCTATCTAGTTACTGTGTATCATTCCATTGTTTCCTAATACTGATTAGTACAAATCTTTTGTCATGACCATTCATATGTGTGGCTGTGTATGTGTGTATGTGCGCGCGCGCGCGCTCGCTCGCGAGAGAAGAGCAATCCATATCAATAAAAAACTTGAGAGAACGGAGCCTTTTGGGGGTCTTTCTTTCGCATCTTTGTCCGTGTTCAGTTGCAAGATTTTGAATGTGATATACCTGTCTTCTTTTATAGTATAACTTAAAATGTATATGACTGTTGTACATGCGTTTGTGGATCGTCTAAATCGGGCGAGCTGCTCCATTTATTTCAAGCAAATTAAAAACGAAGCGTTCGATTCCAGGCCTCTTTATCCTTGAATAAATAGTATATTTTACAAATTGTTGATGTCCCTGGACTCTTTGGAGGGGGGGGGGGGGGCTAGGCAGGATACACGCACGCGTTGATGTATATAATTTTTTCCTGTGCAGGAACTCCATATTGAGGCACATATAAAACAGTTTGACCATTTTTCACACCAGACATTTTGTCGATGTCCCTGTGTAATTGTTCATTCTAACCTTAATATAAAAGTGGTGTACGTTTATTCAAGGTTTAGCCCTATGTCTACATGCTTACAAGAAGACAAATGATAATACTGTTAAACTTGAAATTCAATGCTATATGACCTTGTTTATTCAAAGTAGAAGACTTCGAGAATACAACTTCATAAAGATTCAATGCCATGGAGCATATATATATATATATATATATATATATATATATATATATATATATATATATATATATATATATATATATATATATATTGTTACGTGTAGGCTCGTACAAAGTAACAAAGAAAAGAATGAAGCCAACAAGCTTTGTAAATTTTAACAGAATAATTTATTTCCCTAGAAAACACAGTAAAAACATGAAAAAGTTCTTACAATTTGTAAACATAATCCAAAAATTAATCCTGGAATTTAAAAATATAAGTCCAATCACTAAAAAGTTCTAAATGAATCAAAGTTCCAATCCCGATGAGGTTCCAATATGGAAGGCAATGACGTCAGATGAGGTCGTTGTACTGATGTCAACAGTTCCTCGTTGAATCACAATTTATAATGTTCCAGTTTAGAATTCCAGAATAAAGGTCCATTAAATATCTTTGTCCAAGAATTTTGATGAAGAAGAGCACTTGTATGTTTTCCAGAGTGAATAAATTATTTTAGATAAAAAAATTAACCCGAATTGGTCACAACACAAAATACCTCTGAGCTCCGAAGGTATTGATTTACGACTGACAAAATCTCTACAAAATATCTACTTAACATCACATGATCGCCCACGTGGTAAACCCAGTTGGAACAACGTAGTAAAAGCACACAGCCGATAGACAGCCATGGAAGAACTTAATTCTACTAAACAAATCTTACCATAAGATTCAATAAAAAAAGTTTGTTTACAAAATAGAGCTATCACGCAAGCTAAGAATGACCTTAATTATGACCAATCATTTTCACTCAGTATTTACCACTCTCTGAACCAAGGTCAGCTAAAAGTAAAATGTAGCAATGTACTGCGTTTTTCATCAGGTCAAAACAGAAAACTGAATTTTCCGAAAAAAAAAGTCAAATCCAGTGAATAAAATCATCACTACAATAACGTAATGAAATAAAAAAAAATAAAAGAGAATCTAAAACTAACACACAAGCAATTAAATTACATATA